>MU702469.1:77296-95366 GCA_026770625.1 Nicotiana glauca | reverse complement strand
ATATATATATATATATATATATATATATATATATATATATATATATATATATATATATATGGATCGGGCTACGCGCCACAGCAATATAACGCTTGGGTTGTAGAAGCCCCTCTGAAGTCTGTACACCCCCAGTGAGCACAGTCGACTATTATTATGGATCGGGCTGTGCGCCACAGCGATATACAGATCGGGTTGCGCCGCAGCGATATAATTATGAGTTCGGTTATTGTGAAGAGTTTATGAGTTGAGTACTGGTTTTAAGGAATTTTTCCCGACTTTTTCCTCATTATTTACTGTTTAAATGTTCTTACTGCTTTGATATAGAACAGCTTAGTGCTTTTACGTGATTTCATACTGTCATTCATTATTTATTTTTATTACTCACTGAGTCGAAGTACTCACATTAATCCATACACCGTGTGTGCAGATCCGGGTGTTCCTGAGGCGTAGTTCAAGCTATTCTGCAGTTCAGATTTTACCGGAGTTATCGAGGTAGCTGCATGGCGTCTGCAGACCCAATTTTCTCCCTTTATCTTTATTTATGTTTCCGTATTTTTAGACTGTTCTTGTATTAGTCTATTGGACTCATGTACTAGAGGCTTTTGACTCGTGATACCGGATCGGTGGGCTTTTGTAGAGATTATTATTATGGTTTTCGCACATTTCATCTTTATTTCACACTTCTATCCACATCAGTTTGGTAATTAAATCTTGTCAATCAACATTGAATTTTTAATAAAAAGGATTGAGTGTTGAATTGGTCGGGCTTGCCTAGCAGGGTTTTGGGCGCCATCACGAGCGGGGTTGGGGTCGTGACAGTAAGAAAACCCTAGTTTTTCCTTTATTCTTTTTCTCGGGCAGTGTTTGGAACATGTGAACCCAAAACATCCATTAAATTATTGTTCTTGTTAAGAACAACTAATTAATGGTTGTATAAGATCACGAGTGCTTCATTCAGAGTTCATCAACTAGACCGGTCCAAAACAGCCCGTGGTAATTCTTTTTCGATTTTTTCGTTTTCTTTCTTTATTTTCTTTTTTCTATACTATCTTCTATTTTCTTTCACTTGTTTCTTTCTTTTAGCATATATGATTTAGATAGTGATAGAGTTCCCTTTTAATTGGTATTGTCTACTTGTTTATAAAGCATGCTGAATAATTATCTAAAGCTTGGTTTCAATTGCATAGGATTTTGGCTGATTAAGGTAAATTTTTAGGTTGTTTTAATTTGCATGACTACTTTGTTTTTATTTCTATTTTTCTTATTTGTCCTAGTATTCTCTGTTTTAGTTTCAATATTTAGCTTAGTTTTAGTCAGATTTCCAAACGTTAATTAATTAATTTGCTTTGATTTATAAATTAAGTAGTTTAATTTCTAGGGTTTCTTCACAACTTTCTTTTAATCTTGGTTTAATTGTTGTTTAGATGTAAGTTGTTTAAATTCAGTTTTTTGTTTACGGTTAATTAGATGAGCTTTTTTACTAATTAGGTAAATATTAGTGTTTAAATTGCATCATTTGACTTTAGGCCCTGAATCCTTATGGTTAGGTCCTTGATTGCCTTGAATTGTGAATCATTAGAAACTTGTAGGGTCTTAATTTAATTAAAAAGACTTAGGACAATTTTGAAAATATCTAGGAAGAGAAGTTTCTAGAAAAGGCACAGTTGTCCTAGCTGTTGTAAAAAATGCTGAAATATAGGATAAAAAGGGACAGTTGTACTAGGGCTGTAGAAAAAAGGACAGCACTATTTTTAGCTATAGGATAAGTAATATTCCAAAAGAATACCTATACTAGGAAGCTTATATATAGATATTATTACTCAAAAATAAATCATATTTTGGAACCCTAAGAAATAAACTTTAAAAAAGTTCAGCTGTCTTATTTTTCCTTTGATTTTAGCAAAACTTGAAGAACTTCTTTTTTAAGATTTCTGGGTTTTAATCAGTCGAAAATGGTTTGAAGCTGAAAATTTCTCTTCTGGGATCTATTTGGATTGATGTTGTTGTGTTGGTTTATTGTTGCTGTTCCTTTTCTTTTGAAGTTTTTCAACCAGTTTCCTTTCATCTTATACTTGTTGTTTTTCTGTGTACTGCTCATTCAATGTACCACTTTCAGTTCCCTCCTCGTGTATTGTGGTTTCTTTTTCTGAAATGGAATATTAAATATCGAGTTTGTTCAATGAATGGGTTTTATGTGGTTTTTCGTTAATTTTGATAGATCTAATATTACTGCTTGAAAATCAACATGAATCCTGTTATGTGGATTAATAATCATATGTGACCTCTTCTCTTCCTACATGCTTAAGCTTAAAATTTGTTGTTAAACTTTAGACTAGAATATGAAGGTCCAACTTGCTTAAAATAATCATCTTCTTCCCTTTTGCTTTGTTATTTCAAAAAATGGGGATGTAGTAGTAATTGGAGCCATGTAAATGCTGAAACCTGCTCTCATGTTTTGTTGTTTTGTATGTGAGTGGCCACAAAGCCAAACAATCTCAGGGCTGGAGCTTGAAATATTGACTTGTGAGAAAAAGGATCTGATGGCAAGGAAAAGCATGAAGCTAGGAGGAATTTTCTTTTCTTTACTCTAAAAACTTTCTTCCTTTTCCTTTTAGATGTTAGTTATACTTACGAATATATGTAAATTCATGTACTTTCAGTAATGGAAATGGATTGTTAGAATTTTCTGGTTTCAAATTAAGTTTGATTATTAGTTAGGTTTACAATAATGGAATTTCTTTTTAATAAACACAGCTTATTATTGCATAGTCGTTTGAACATAATACAAGTTAGGCCAGACTTGCAACAAGGCCCAGTATGGGGATTACCTGAGCAAGTCTGGGCCCGTGTGAACGATCCTGGGAGCTAAGCCCAACAGTTTGAATATTTTCTTTCTTCATTTATTATAGACTTCCATGGTGAATAACAATATAAATGCTCGTTTTTGTTTACTCATGTGGCTGATATTCAAATTAGAATTGTGTTGAATTTTGAATGCTGGTTTCTTTTAGCTTAAAGAAAATTAAGATTTACTTATGGTGAATGTACAAATTTGGCCAGCTTTAGCATGTAAAAGGGATAGATAGGCCCAGCCAACATTTGGTTGTAACTGGTCCCGCCTAATACAAGCTCAATGTGAGCCAGCCTTTGGTTAGAAATCAGGCCTTGTCGAGGCCATTAAATTCATTTCACTTCTGGGCCGGATTCTGATCCCGACACAACCTCGAAGTGGATTAAGCCATTAATAAATAGGCAAAAGGTTTGTTGTTGGCTCAAACCTCTTAAAAGCCCAGTATGTATGATTATATACATTAATTCCAAATTAATTAAAAATAAGAATATCCTTAGGCTTAATTAAGTGTAATTCTTTTAAATGGTTTGAGGTGTGCAATCCTAATTAAATCATCTATGGCCCTCACATTAGTATTAATTTAGATATTAGATAATCTTAACACTCGTAGTTTACTTTACGCTCGACTTGGACTATTATTGTGATTATGTATACTTTCACGTAACATAATTGTGAATTTAATTCTAAAAAAAGTAACTCGAGGGATGCATTCACGCAACTTCAACCAAACTTTTATTAATAAATAAACAATGCATTATTAATTGTGGACATATTCGCATGACATGATTTTTGACGCACCAAAATAAAAGAGTATACATACGCGTAACTCAATTCTTTAATTATGAATAAATCAAGTGATTAAAAGCGGTAAAGATAAAAGCACATAGGTCCTAAAAATGAGTAGTTATATAATTTAAGCCAAGTTTAAATTACTAAGCGATCGTGCTAGAACCACAAAATCCGGGGATGCCTAAAACATTCTCCCGGGTTAACAGAATTCCTTACTTAGAATTTCTGGTTCGCAAACTTTTAAATAAAACTTCCTCGATTTGGGATTTAAATAAAACGGTGACTTGGGACATCAATTAAATTATTCCAAATGGAAACTCTGATTAAATAAATAAAATTCCATTTCGGTTAATGTCACTTTAAATTCGAAAAAACTCCCATATACCCTCGGGTATAAAAGGGAGGTGTGACAGCTCCGGCGACTCTGCTGGGAAAAAGAATCCAGAATCTCTAGTTCATGATACAAGAATTCGAGCTTGTTAATTTGATTTTATTAGGATTTGTTGTTGATATTACCGTATTTTGTGGACTTAATGTGCTAATTGCCATTTACCGCTTTGATTTGACTTGAACTGTATTTAAACATCTTCTTACGCCTCCTTTCTGAGTCATCTAAAAAACTGTGCTCACATTCGCGTGGACCACTTTTCTGTTAGATTTATGCCAAATAGAACGGGGCTAGGCAAGAAACAAGGCCGGGCAGACTTCCGTGCTCCCAATACGTTGCCCCCTCCTCGACTCGAGTTTGTCCGCTTGGATAATCCAGATTTAAAACAAAACCCCAGGTTTAAACTTAGAATAACATAACATCGTGTCCGATCCCTACTAGGAACGTTTATTTGCATCACATGCATTCGACCTTGGGAACTCAACACAGGGGTTGGGTCCGTCTAGGATAGGTGTACCCAAAATAACAGACCATTCTGATGCATCCTACGTGCTATATGAATATTTATTTGTTTCGACTTGCATGTTGACCTTCTAGGAAAAGAAAATCAAGAGAAAAACAAAAAGTGAGGTAGGGTATAGAATTTACCCGGTTCTAAAAATCCTGGTATTTGAAAATATCTCGAAACTCTGCCAAACTTTTTGAAAAAAGGGGAAAAAAGGAAAATGTATTTCAAAAAAAAAGTGAGTAAAATATCAATTTTTTTATGTCAAAATTGACCGAAATACGCAGTTCTGATTCTCACCGGATGTGGGATACGTAGGCAACCCACATAAGGTTCGGCCTCATTTTTTACAAATAATAATAATCAAATAAAATGCAGTTTAGGGCTTTGGTCAAAGAATAAGCCGACCCAGCTTCGGTTGTGTCTTAAGTTGTTTCGGCCGGGATAGCCTTAGATTATTTTTCAATTGTTAAAAGGATATTTTTCGTAAAGAACAAGTCTATCAGCAAGGTGCCTTTATTTCCAAAATACCTTCCCCCTATCCTTAAAATTTGTTCGGAATTGTGAACTGTCAATGTTCACAAAAACGACCATTTTTTGCTAAGATAGCGTGGGGGGTCATTATCTGTTGATTTTCTTTTGGAAATTGAAAATCTTTTTTGCAAAAAAATTCCACTAGAGTCAACCCTAACCTTAATCCTCCATAGTTACAAATGAATACCTTCTATAACCCGTCACAACTGGTCATAGAATGGGCTCAGCTGTAGCTTCACATGTGGTGGAATGATTTAGATAAAGATGGTCAGGATTGGGTAAGAGAGCAATTGGGTGCCCTTATAGATATCATGAAGATCGAACCCCGAGAGGATCTAATCAAAGCTTTGGTGACCTTTTGGGATTCTATCCATAACGTGTTCCATTTCTCGAATTCGAGCTCACCCCTACTTTGGAGGAAATGGCTGGGTATATTGACATTGGCCAAGAATTTGAGGAAGCATAACTCATATTCCAAGGGCTCCCTCTGTGCACAAGTTCTTTGATCTTCTGAATATTAGTAAAAAAATTAAGAAGGCCCATGTAAGCAAAGGATGTTGTTATTTCTACTTCTTGTACTTTTGGTTCGGGCACTCAGTTGGGTTTGAAATACATGAAAAGGGGTTAAACAACAAACAAGATAAGAGCACCTGGAAAATTCATCGTCGGTTCTCTTTCATTGTGGCATTTTTGGGGATCGTGGTCTTTTCGAATGCAGAAGGGATAATAGACACACGTATGGCCAAAATTGCACAAATTCTCACTACCAAGGAAGATCACACACTTGTTCCATTAGTTCTGGCAAACATTTATCGAGCATTAACCTTGTGTAAATCCGGGGCTCAATTCTTCGAGGGTTGCAACATTCTTCTTCAAATGTGGTTTATCGAACATCTCCGTCGTCACCCCAAGTTCATGAGTTATGGTGCGGACGGGAACAACTTCATCAAGAGTTATGAGGAAAGGGTGAAAGAGTATAAATCTCCAGAAGGGTTTGAGGCTTGGGGTTCCCACTTAAGGACTCTAAAGGCAAGTCAAATTAAATGGACTCTAGGGTGGATTGGCTTCCGGTAACGGAAGTCATATACATGATGACTTTAAAAGGATATTTGATGATGGTGGGTCTAAGGAGTATCCAACCATATGAACCGCAAAGAGTTCTAAGGCAGCTGGAAAGATATCAAGTGGTACCCAAAGATGCAAATTTGAGTACCCAAGTCATTGAGCTATACCTAGAAGCAACGCTACCCGAGGCTTTAGTCCAACGGGATTGGAATGGTTGTCGATATCTAAAAAGTGACACCCAGGTACCAGATCTTCCCAGAGGAGAAGTTGATCCAAACTATGTTGCGTGGTTTGAGAGAAGGTGTTGTATGAATGATGAGCCAGAGCCTGAGGCCAAAAGACGCCATGTTCAAGCTTTTGATGATAAAGTCCGGGAAAGGTTGGCCTGGGAGAGAAGGAGAAAAAGTATCAAGACACCATTCACACTTTGCAAGAAGATTTTGAGAAATGTCATATCCAATAATGATCTACAGGCGCAAGAGACTGAAGGTCAAATAAAAAGGTTGGTCCAAGAAAATGAAGCTCTCCGAGCCTAAGTCTAAAAAATGAGAATAGCAGTTGAGAACCCAGGCAGAAGCAGAAAAGATAAAAAGCTCATCTACAGCCTTACACAGAAAGTACGTGACTATGAGGATGAATTACAAAAGGCTGAGGGTGAGTTTGCAAAAGCCCGAACAAAGTTGGCCAGAAATGCAAAAAAAGGGGCAAATTTCGTTCGACAGTTGAAGGAAAGATATGATAGAGGGGTCATGGATTTGAGAAAGGAGATTAATAGCCTTGAGGGTGAAATGACTAAGCAAGCCAAAAGCTTCAAAACTGAGCGAGAACCTTGCTATGCTTTGATGGCGAAGCTAGAGGAGGACCTACAGCATCTGCGAGAGCAGAATCATATGGCCACCCAGGTTTTGGAGGCTAGATCCCAGCAAATTGGTAGTTGTTACAAGAATAGGGCATCATCAAGGGAAGGGTTAGAAGAAACGCCGACTACATTGTGATGAAATGTACTGAATACGAGGACATGACCAAGTCCATGTTCTTTACCTCAGTAGTGATCTTTGTTCGCCAGATAATGGACGACCTCTAACGTCTTCTTGATGACATTGCACGTAGGCCCGCGGCAAGACCAACTGGTGTCCCTCGAGCTGGATTGGAGGCACTTATGTACTCTTGATTATTTTTCTTTCGAGTTTGTATTTTTCATTTCTAGAGTCTGTTTTGAGTCTATTCCAGTCTTTCAATTCTTAGGTAGGTATGATGGAGTCGTTTGTAATAGAGAAGATTAGGGGGTTTTATTTTAATGAAAACTTGAAGAAAAAATAAAAAAAGTCTTTATTTTGCACTTATGCCTTGAACTACGCGTTGATCTGATTCACACAGCGTCATGGTACGTAGGCAATTCCCATCGGATTCGGTCATGTTTTTAAATAACTCAAATGAAGGGGAAAATGAGAAAAGAGAGAAAATAAGAAAAAGAGAGAAAACAATGAGAGAATGCAAAATAGAGCAACTATTGAAAATCATGAAAATAAATAAAATATTGGGGAGATAAACAAAAGCCGGGATGAGACAAGCAACCGTTGCACAACATGTAGAAATACATTTAATTGTATAGGTGCATCATATCCCCCAATGTGTCATTCCCTGTATGTTAATTGACTCAAACTAACCGGTTTGTTGTGTTTGATATTGAGATTAGGTTCTGTTAAGATGGTTAGTTTGTGGTAACCTGGCTTCATACCCTTACTTTACAAGATCCAGGGGAAGTGTCGAAATGTCATCTGAAAGTAATCTACCAACAATTCCCATCCCAGAGGATAGACCGATATCAACTATCCCAACATCAGATTTGATAGCCGCTGAAGAGATTAGGGCACTGTGCCTCCGCATGTTGGAAATGTGGGATGTTTGGTCCAATAGTAGGGAGTCGTCTAGTGCAGTACCTGGTTTTCCCGAGCTACTTCCTAGAGCAAGTGGAACTTCCAACATCCCCATCAATTACCCAAACACCCACTCGGATATCCCACCATCTCAGCCCATTTCATCGGAACGTCTTCTGAGGTTCGCCCCCAGGCATTGATTTCGGGAGTGGCCTCTAACATATTCGCCGCACCACCAACCTCGGCTATGGCACAACCCACTTTGCCCAGGCCAATCTTTGATCCATCATCCTTTACTTTTCAAGTTCCATCCTTTCCACCAGACACTGCCTATTTCACCATTAATTCTTACCCTCAACAACCCCGGTATGAGTTTACCGCGAGACAAGAGAAAGCTACAAAGAACCCTGAGCAAGAGGAAATCACTCAAAAAAATGAGAAGCATAGAACAAAGCCTTAAGAATATACAAGGTTTAAGTGGCCAAAAGAACGTATCCAACGCTGATTTATATAAGTTCCTGTATGTTCATTTGCCCATCAGTTTCAAGACCCCCAAGTTTGAAAAGTATGACAGGCACGAGGACCCCATAGCCCACCTCAAGAGGTATTGCAATCAACTAAGAGGGGTAGGCGAAAAAGAAGAGCTCCTAATGGCTTATTTCGGAGAGAGTCTAGTTGACATTGCATCCGAGTGGTACATGGATCAAGACATATCTCATTGTCACATATGGGATGATTTGGCTCGAGACTTCGTTAGGCAATTCCAGTATCACATAGACATACCTCCAAACAAAAATTCCCTATCTAATCTAAAAAAGAAGTCTTTGGAGAGTTTCTGAGAATATGTTGTTAAGTGGAGAACAAGCAGCCAGGGTGAAGCCCTTGATGGATGAGACCAAGATGGTCAGTGTTTTTCTACAAGCCCAAGAGTCTGACTTCTTCAAGAATATAATGTCTGCAATGGGAAAGCCATTTGCTAAGGCTATCAAAATTGGGGAGATGGTTGACAATGGTTTGAAAACAGGCCACATATTGAGCAAGTCTGCTATAAGAGCTACATTCCAAGTAATCTAGAGTGGGTCAGGAGGTGTAGAAAACAGAAAGAAGAAAGAAGAAGTGGCGATGGTGGCTTCAAGTCTGAGAAACCTCGGTCAACCCCAAGGTTATTTCCTGTTGAACAGCCCACAACATTATTATCGTTACCAGGATGTATATTATCCCATGGCTCATTAGCCTTATGCAGTGATGAATACCTAGCCATACGCTCGACCATAATAACAGTTTAACCAAAACCAAGCTCCACTTCCTAGAAATAACCATCCTCACCAAGCTCCATATAATCCTCGTCCCCCACAAAATAATTTTCCATACAATGCCCGTGCCCGGGAGCCACCCAGAAGAACCAACTTCACTCCTATTGTTGAATCATACTCTAGCCTTTTCCCTAAGCTGGTCCAAGTGGGTTTGTTGCAACCCGTACCATAAAACAGGCAGAACCCAGAGTCTCCCTCCTACCAATACGGTGCTCGATGTGCTTATCATTTAGGAGCGGAAGGGCATGACACTGAAGATTGTTGACTCTTAAAAAGGCAGTCAAAAGTCCAATAGAGAAAAAGCAGATAGTGTTGAACGATGAAGAGATCCCCAAATGTGACCAATAACCCATTGCCGGCTCAAAACAACGTGCCAGTTATTGGATGATTTGCAAAGATAAAGAGTTTGACCCAGCTCTGGTAGCCATCATTGCCATCGCCGATGTTGAAAAGAAGCCAAGGGCACCTACAAAGCAAGACAAGGGGGAGAAAAAGAGTAACTCCGCCTCTCAAAATGTAGAAAAGATGGTGGAAACCAAAATAGGGGCAGTACCCCCTAAGGATGCCATTCTTTATTTTCCCCGGCCCTCCAGGAAAGAACAATTGGCATAGAGTCCTCCTAAAATATTCGAGCTGAACAAGGGACCTAAGATGTATGTACCCAGAGGGTATTGATTTGATCTTGACTATCGGTCATGTGGATTTCGGAGTGACGTTTCGAGTCTTGGACATGGACACCTCTTATAATTTTCTCTTAGGAAGGCCTTGGATCCATGTTGCAGGGGCCGTACCTTTTACTCTCCACCAAATGGTAAAATTTGAACACAAAGATCAGAAAATCGTGGTCCATGGAGAGGACGAGCAATCAATTTACAAGGACCCGTCAGTCCCATGTCTCGAGGCTAGGGAAGGTAGCGAGCACATAGTTTATTAAGCTTTTAAGGTTCTGGTCGTAGATCAATGTGAGGAAGGAAGCCCGTGTCCTTAACCTTTTTTTCAAATACGTCAATCATGGTCTCTACTGAAATGATCAAGAACAAGTATAAGTCCGGGAAGGAGCTCGGGGTATCATTGCAAGGTATTACGAAACCTATCACTTTGGCTGCCAGTGGGAATTTTTTCGGTGTGGGTTTTCATGCCACAAAAGCTGATGTAACATGGGCAAATGAACGAAAGAGCAATGGTTGGGTGTTGCCTCAACTGGTCCCGCATCTTTCCAGAACATTAATCTAGCCCAGATACATAGATGAGGAAGATGAAGCCTTCACGGACGAGGAAATTGATGACATATGTGGAGCCATGAGGCAAATGTTGTATGAATCTCACATGGTCCAGCCGGGAGAAGGCTCAACCACTGCTGAGATGCAATATATGGGGCCCGATACCAAGATTTAGAATTAGAAGGCTACTCCGTTCCCAGTCAGGTGGGAATCACAGAAGTCCAGTCTTGCCACCTTTCTTGAATTTCAAGTTATTCCAAGGTGCAACTCGAATGTTTCTTTTTGTTTACTATCTTTAAAATTCCAATGTAAACCATTTTATCTTCAAATTCAATGAAATGAAATCAATATTTCATCGTCTATGAATCTCTTTCATTATTCTTTCTGATTTGTTACTTGTCTTATTTCTTCTTTTCAGTTATAATAATGTAGACTTAAATAACATGACATGCTTCGGACTTCATGCCCAGATCATAGCACATTGTCTAACTGTGAAATAATGAATCAAGAACCAGAATATGATGAATATAAGGCTTTTACGAAAACAAAATGAGAACTGGAATAATTCAAGAATAAACCTAAACCAAACTTAAATGAAACCTAGCTAGTTAATTTGGGAAGTTCAGAAGAGGTCCAAGAAACCATTATAAGCATTCATACTGATGAAAGAACTAAGGATGCATTGATCCAACTCTTGTTCGAGTTCAAAGATGTGTTTGCTTGGTCCTACGATGATATGCCAAGATTAAGTGTTGATTTAGTGGTGCACAAATTGCCAACTTACCTCGATCATCCCCCTGTCCAACAAAAATAGAGGAAGTTCAAAACTGACATCAGTGACAAGATCAAAGAAGAGGTCACCAAACTGTTAAAGGAAGGGGTGATCCGAGTGGTCCGATACACCACATGGTTGGCTAATGTGGTTCTAGGGCCAAATAAAGATGGGAAAACTTGAGTGTGTGTTAAATATCAGCATCTGAACAAAGGAAATTCCCAAGACAACTTCTATTTGCCAAACATCCACATCCTTGTTGACAACTATGCCAAACATGATATACAATATTTCATGGATTGTTATGCTGGATATCATCAGGTCTTGATGGATGAAGAAGACGTGAAAAAGATAGCCTTCACCATACCCTGGGGCACCTATTGTTACAAGGTCATACCTTTTGGTTTGAAGAATGCCGAGGCAATTTACGTGAGAGCTATGATTGCCATCTTTTGTAACATGATGCACCAAGAATTTGAGGTGTATGTGGATGATGTAACCATTAAATCAAGAACGTAGGATGACCATGTTCGGGATCAGAGAAAGTTCTTTAAGCGTCTGCGTAAGTATAACTTGAAGTTAAATCCAGCTAAATGCGCATTTGGAGTTCTGTCTAGAAAAAATCTTAGGATTTATAGTCAGTCGGAGGGGCATCGATCTAGATCCAACAAAGATAAAGTCTATTCGGGATTTGCCTCCTCCGAGAACCAAGAAAGAGGTTATGAGTCTATTGGGAAGGTTGAATTACATCAGCCGGTTCATTGCTCAGTTGACTTCCACATCTGAGCCCATATTTAAGCTATTGAAGAAAGATGAAACGATTAAATAGATAGATGAGTGTCAAGAAGCCTTCGACAAAATCAAATAATATCTATCGTATCTTCCTGTCTTGGTCCCACCCAAACCTGGGAGGCCATTGTTTTTTGTATTTGACAATGTTGGAGAATTCCTTTGATGCGTTCTCAAGAAACATGATATGACTGGGAAGAAAGAATAGGCAATATACTATTTGAGCGAGAAGTTCACTAGTCACGAAGCCAAATACACTTTGTTGGAAAGGACTTGATGTGCCCTAACTTGGGTCGCTTAGAAGCTCAGGCATTACCTATTGGCGTACACCACCTATCTCATCACCAGGTTGGATCTTTTGAAGTACATATTCTAAAAGCCGATGCCCACGGGGTGGTTAGAAAAATGGCAAATCCTACTCACCGAGTTTGACATAGTCTATGTCACCCACACGGTAATTAAAGCTCAAGCTTTAGAGGACCACTTAGCGGAAAATCCTATTGATGATAAATATCAGCCTTTGAGTACTTACTTTCCGTACGAGGAAGTAAATTCAGTTGAAGTAATTTCATAAGACATCGATGTTAGGAAGATGTTCTTCGATGGAGCTGTAAACGCAAAAGGCATCGAGACTGGGGCAATCTTGATCTCACCCACTGGTCAGCACTATCCGACCACAGCCCGGCTTTGATTTTTCTAAACCAACAACACTGTCGCATATGAAGCTTGCATTATGGTATGAACATGGAAATCGACCAAAATATGGAAGAATTATTAATCATGGGAGATTCAGACTTGATTATCCGACAAGCTTAGGGTGAATGGGAAACTCGAGATGTCAAGCTTATTCTATACAAGCAACATGTGGGAGATCTCAGCAAGCGATTCAAGTCAGTCGAGTTCAGGTACAATCCTCGATTTCACAATGAGTTGGCCGATGCACTCGCTACTTTGGCCTCGATGTTGCCATATCCAGGCAATGTCCACATTGACCCGTTGGAAATCCAAATCTGAGAAAGTCATGGTTATTGCAAAAGAGTAGAGGTAGAACCAAATGTTCAGCCATAGTATCATGATATCGAGAGATTTTTGAAAACAAAGGAATATCTCGAGCAAGCCAATGGAGACCAAAAGAGAACCAGATCTCAACCTTTTAAGATGTGTGGATGACCAAGAAGCCGGAAGAATCATAAATGAAGTGCACGTAGGAGTGTGTGGTCCCTATATGAATGGATACGTCCTTACAAATAAAATCCTTCGAGCAGACTATTATTGAATGACTATGGAAAATGATTACTTCAGTTTTGTCCGAAAGTGTCATTAGTGTCAGGTACACGGTGACTTGATTCATGCACCACCTTTAGAACTGCATCCTATGTCAGCACTGTGGCCATTTGTTGCATGGGGTATGGATGTCATTAGACTAATTGAGCCAAAAGCTTCAAATGGGCATAGATTCATATTGGTCACCATTGACTACTTCACAAAATGGGTTGAAGTAGTCACTCTCAAAGCCATCACTAAGAAAGTAGTGGTAGACTTCGTGCACTCCAACATCATCTGTTGTTTTGGTATTCCTAAAACTATCATTACGGACAATGTTGCAAATTTGAATAGTCATTTAATGAGGGAAGTTTGCGAACAATTTAAGATCACGCATCGGAATTCTACCCCTTATCGGCCCAAAGCTAATGGCGTTGTTGAAGCAGAAAATAAGAACATCAAGAAGATTCTTAGAAAAATGATTCAAAGTTCTAGAAAATGGCATGAAAGTTTGCCGTTTGAAAATTGGATATTGTACAACCGTGCGCAAATCAATTGGAGCAACATCATATCTATTAGTTTATGGAATTGATGCTGTAATACCCAGCAAAAGTTGAAATTCCATAGAATCATCGTGGAGGTTGAGGTTGAAGATAGTGAGTGGATCAAAACCCGTTTAGAACAGTTGACCCTACTTGATGAAAATCGGATCGCCGCAGTTTTCCACGGGCAGTTGTATCAACAAAGAATGGCCCATGCCTATAATAAGAAATTACGGCCTAGAAACTTTGAAGTGGGGCAACTCATTTTGAGATGTATTCTCCCGCATCACAAGGAAGAAAAGGAAAGTTCGATCCAAACTGGAAAGGTGCATACACTATAAGAAAATTGTTGCTGGAAGGGGCATTGTATTTGGGAGACATTGAAGGAAATGACCCTGAAATAGCTATAAATGTAGATGCGGTCAAAAGGTATTACGTTTAACCCTTTTGTGGTACCAATATTATCCGATTGGGATAACGAAGGCTTTCATTCTTGCTACCCCAAACATTTCAACCATTGGCTAACCCTTTGAGCAAGTTACCTTTCTTTGATTACCCTCTTTGGAACCCGAAAATATTTGTAAACGCAAAAAAAAGATTCCCTAAACTATGTTCGGCTTGATTCCAAAAGGATACGTAGGAATCCTCTCTCTGGGGTTCAGTCACACCAAAACAAAAATCTATATTTCCTCAAAAGTTGAAACTGGGGCAGAACTTATAATGGTTCGGCGACTGTCTCCCGAAAGGTTCCAAAGTTGTAGTTCAATCCAAACTCTTGTTACCCAAAATCCTGTTCAAAGCCCTTCGGATCGATCGATAAAGAAGTTCACAATGGGAGGTTGTTGGATCTGATACAATCAAATGAGAGAAATAAAATGAGAGGGTCTTATTGGTGAAAACCCACACGGGCACCGTAAGGCGATGGTGAGCAGATAAACTGAAAATGAGAGTCTTGTTAGTGAAAAGTCGGAAAGAGCACTATAAGGCGACGGTAAGAAGAGAGATAAGAGAGGTCAATTGGCGAAAACCCATAAAGAGCACCATTGATCGAAAAGAAGGAATTCCCTACAACCATCAGCACTAATAGAGTCCTGGCAAGATTTCTCATTTTTAAGATATGAGTTATGATGGGTTTATGAGAGATTGTATGGTTGCGCATATCTGGTATCCAGTCCAAGAAGCATGTCATATCTATTGAAGTCTGCATGCACTCCAGATAAGTCCTTCTTTCTTCCCCATAACGGGACACTTCTCGTGAAATTCATTATCTTGTCCTTTGTTTACTTTTCTTTGAATCCCTTTCGGTTTAATCCTTCTCCGAAACTAATACATAGAAAAGATGGCAAGATAGGTCTTATAGGGTTCTGTTTAACAAAAGCCAAATTCAAGGAAAAAAGCATCTAGCCTCAGTAGGTGCATCAAGTCGATCTCGACTAACCATGATGGTCGATCCTTCATAGACAAAATTATTGAAAAGTAAATAAATCCAAAGTCAAGTATCCATAAAGGCAAAATAAGATGAAAAGGCCAAAGCCCCACACGGGTGAACCATCATGTGAAATTTCGGAAAGTCAAGATCCCTAGGTTTAGAAGAGAGATCGATCTCAAGAAAGCTAGCAAGCAATAGAGGTTTTCATCGAAAGAGTTGGGGCTTGATCAAAATGCTCAAGGCCACAAAACCAACAACCATTTCAAACGGACAAATTTTTCTTTGTTTGAAAAAATAGGAAACAGCTGTAATTCAATGCAACCTTGCAAGAAGCAGGGGCAACCAAAAAGAAACTGCGCAAGGGCTAGAAACAGCTTTGCAGCAACAATCCAAAAAGGGAAGTCCTCTCCAAAATTCTTTCCCACATTTACTCTTTCTATGAAATTTAAAAAAATAATGAAATTAATGGAAAAAAGAAAGAATTCAAAATCATGGTAGACTAGGGTCCCCCAAACTCTAGATACGCTTTTTCAACATAGGGTCTCATTCCCTAGTCGCTGCCAGCATAACCTGGTAGCTTTTTCCAGTATAGGGTTTAAAACCTAGTTGATTCCTGGCATAACCTGAGGACCCCTTTTTCTATTCCCGGCATAACTCAAGGACCTTTTTTTTCCCAGCATAATCCGAGGACCCTTTTTCTTTCCCGGCATAACCCGAGGACCTTTTTTCTTTTCCCGGCATAACCCAAGGACCCATTTTCTTTCCCGACATAATCCGAGGACCTTTTTCTTTTTCCAGCATAACCCGAGGACCCTTTTTTCTATTCTCGGCCTAACCCGAGGACCTTTTTTCTTTTTCCTGCATAACCCAAGGACCTTTTTCTTTTCCCGGCATAACCCGAGGACATTTTTTCTTTTTTCTTTTCCCGACATAACTAGAGGACCTCTTTCTTTTCCCAGCATAACTCGAGGACCCTTTTACTTTTCCCAGAATAACCCGAGGACCTTTCTCTTTTCCCAGCATAACCCGAGGACCTTTTTTCTTTTTCCGGCATAACCCGAGGACCCTTTTTCTCTTCCCGACATAACCCAAGGACATTGTTTCTTTTCCCGGAATAACTCGAGGAACCTTTTTTCTTCTCCCAGCATAACCCGAGGGCCCTTTTTATTTTCTCGGCATGACCCGAGAAACTTTTTTTCTTTTCCGACATAACCCGATGACTTACCCCGCACAAACCGAGGAACTTTTTTCTTTTTCCGGCATAATATGAGGACTTTTTTCCTTTTCCCGACAAAACCCGAGGACCCTTGTTTATTTTCTACGCATAACCTGAGGACCCTTTTTTCTTTTTTCCCGGCATAACCTGGTAATTTTTCCAGCATAACCTGGTAATCTTCCCAACTTGGAGCCTCCAATCCCCATTTGATTACATTTTAGATATAGGATCTCCACTCCCTAATCTCTTTTTCCAGGGATACACAATCCCAATTTTAATTGCTTCTAATAAAGAAGGAGTCTCAATCCAAATAAAAGAAAGGAAGAACAAGAAAAGAAGTTTAACTCTAACTATAGAAGCGGAGAAAAGATGCGGACTGACCAAGACATGATTGAAGTCACAAATTTTTCATGTCCAGCCTTGATCCGAAAAGTAGAAGAAGAAGGAATCAGCGTTTGCAATTAACAAGCATCAATATTCAGATCAGATTCCACAGAAAGAACCATCCGAGGCTCAATATCAAGCTTTAGAAGGTTTATAGATAGGAATCTTGTAACTTGTAGTTGATAGGTTAGCTAGTTTAGCTTTTCCTCTTTTATTTTGGTGTAATAAGGAGCTCAGCAAGCAGAAACAGCAGCAGCAGCAATAGTGAAATCATAGTTTTCCAGTAGTCCCAACTACCAAAACTTCCAAAACTACACTTACCTAATTCCTTTTATAGCCAAGGATATGTATGAAACCTTCGAAACAAGGTTCGGTTAGAATTTCTCAAACGATGCTTCTCATGGAGTTTCAAACGGGCAAAACTGGCTCGTAATTGCTCATTTTACCTTTGCCCGAAAATCCTTCGTATTTCCGAGCAAAGAGGAGCAATTATGAGCATGTGATTTTTGCCCTATATGAATTACTCCTATAAAATCCAAGAAAATAGATTTTTTCCAATTATTTGCCATTTTATCGAATTTTTGTAGGATTTTATTAATTGTTCGTATTTTTGTGCACGTTTATTTTTTATTAAGACTGTGAAAAAATGTCAAAAATATCATGCATGGCATTTAGGGTTTTTTTTATATTTTTTAGGATTAATTAGTTAATTATTTATTTTATTAAAAAAGAAAATCACAAAAAATAGCTCATGGTGCGTTTTTACATTTTTAATTTTTATACCAATTATTTTTCCTTTCTAATTTAGGATAATAGTAATTTTATAATTTCTGAAATTAGATATCTGATTTAATTTTACAACTTTAGACTAATTTAGGAATTTAATATAGGATTTTTAAATTAAAGGAAAAACAAAAGAAAAGGAAACAATTGGGTAATTGAACAAAAGGACTTAATTTTGAATTTGGATTGATTTTATGCCCAAACCCATTCCCAAATCAACCCAAACCCAGGACCAAAACTAGCCTTAACCGATCCAGTCCCGTACCCCCCTAAAAACGACCTCGTTTTGCCTTCTTTCATTACGACTGTTGGATCATTGTGATCCAACAGCCCGGAACTGGCCCTCCTTT
>MU702469.1:38777-75860 GCA_026770625.1 Nicotiana glauca | reverse complement strand
CCCCCGCCCATTCAAAACCCCTCAGTTGTCTCTAACACCCAAATCTAAAGAAACCTTAGCTGCCCCAATTTTCCCCATCGCTTCCAACGCCCTCCGCCACCGGAAATCGCCTCACGGCGACGGAAAACCTCCAAACACCACCAAATCAACTCCAAACACCCGATCCTGTCGAATCTTAAATTTAAGATTTTGGAAGAAACCCCTAGTTTTTCCGTTATTCTTTTTCTCGGGCAGTGTTTGGAACATGTGAACCCTAAATATCCATTAATTGGTTATTCTTGTTAAGAACAACCAATTAATAGTTGTATAAGTTCATGAGTGCTTCATTCAGAGTATTTCATCAACTGGTCCGGTCCAAAACTGCCATAGATAATTCTTTTTCCTTTTTTTTGTTTTCTTTCTTTATTTTCTTCTTTCTAAACTACCTTATGTTTTATTCCACTTGTTTCTTTCTTTTAGCATATATTATTTAGAAAGTGAAAATATTCCCTTTTAATTGGTATTGTTAACTTGTTTATAAAGCATGCTGAATCTTACAATTATCTAAAGTTTGGTTTCAATTGCATAGGATTTAGACTGATTAAGGTAAATTTTTAGGTTGTTATAATTTGCATGACTACTCTCTTTTTGTTTCCATTTTTCGTATTTATCCCTTTCTAGTATTCTTTATTTTATTTGTAATATATATCTTAGTTTCAGTCAAGATTTTCAAATGTTAATTAAGTAATTTGCTTTAATTTATACATTAAGTAGTCTAATTTCTAGTGTTTCTTCACAGCTTTCTTTTAATCTTGGTTTGATTGTTGTTTAGATGTCAGTTGTTTAAATGCAGTGTTTTGTTTAGGTTTAATTAGATGAGCTTTTTACTAATTAGGATAATATAGTGTTTAAATTGCATCATTTGACTTTGGGCCCTGAATCCTTATGTTCGGGTCCTTGTTTGCCCTGAATTGTGAATTATTAGAAACTTGTAGGGTCTTAATTGAATAAAAAAGACTTACGATAATTTTCATAAAATATCTAGGAAGAGAAGTTTCTAGAAAAGGCACAATTGTCCTAGTTGTTGTAAAAGATGCTGAAATATAGGATAAAAAGGGACAGGTGTATCAAGGCTGTAGAAAAATGGACATTACTATTTTTAGCTATAGGATAAAGAATATTCCAAAAGAATACCTATCCTAGGAAGCTTATATATAGATATTATTCCTCAAAAACAAATCAGATTTTGGAACCCTAAGAAATACACTCTAAGAAAGCTCAGTTGTCTTATTTTTTCTTTGATTTTAGCAAATCTTGAAGAATGGGTTTTCATCGCTCAAAAATGGTTTGAAGCTAAAAATTTCTCTTCTGGGATCTATTCGGGTTGATGTTGCTTGGTTTATTGTTGTTGTTCCTTTTCTACTGAAGTTTTTCAACCAGTTTCCTTTCATCTTATACTTGTTGTTTTTCTGTTTGCTGCTCATTCAAGGTACCACTTTCAGTTCCCTCCTCATGTATTATGGTTTCTTTTTCAAAAATGGAATGTTAAATATCGAGTTTGTTCAAAAATGGATTTTGTATGGTTTTTGGTTGATTTGTATAGATCTAGTTAGATTTATCAGCATGACTCTTGTTATGTGGATTAATAATCATTCGCGACCTCTTTTCTTCCTACATGCTAAAGCTTAAAATTTGTTGTTAAACTTTAGACTAGAATGTGAAGGTCCAGCATGATTAAAATAGTCATTTGTTTCCCTTTTGCTTTGCTATTTCAAAAATTAGGGATGTAGTAGTCAATAGGATCCATGTAAATGTTGAAACATGCTCTCATTTTTTGTTGTTTTGTATGTGAGTGGCCACAAAGCCAAACAATCTCAAGGTTGTAGCTTGAAATGTTGACTTGTGAGAAACAGCACTATAGTTGATTTCTTGCAAGTCTGCACTTTGGTTTGGAGGATCTGATGGCAAGGAAAATCATGAAGCTAGGAGGAATTTTATTTTCTTCACTTCAAAAATTTTCTTCCTTTTCCTTTTAGATGTTAGTTATACTTATGTCACTATCCCAAACCCGGAACCAATCGTGATGGCACCTCTCGTGAAGACAAGGCTAGCCGACTATTCTCAATTAGAAGTTAAAGAGTTAATCAGCAAGAAAACATTCTAAAACATGATTTAATAATACTAAGTAGCAGATAATATCATAACAATACGGAAGTAAAACCCATACATAGCCCTAACCACGGTGTCCCTAGTCATGAGCGTCTATAAGAAATAACACAAGTCTACTAAGTCTGTAAACTACTACAACTATTTGATACGAGATAGAAATGATAAAGGAGGAGAAACACGGGACTGCGGACACCAGGCAGCAACCTCGTGTACTCCGAATGTCCGCCTGAAGCTAGAAGAATCAGCACTCAAGAGCGAAACCACCTACGCCTGTATTTGCACAGGGTGCAGGGAGTAAAGTGAGTACTCCAACTCAGTGAGTAACAAATGTAAATAAGGACTGAAAGTGAGAAAGCACGTAAGGCATAAGGAATTCTATAATGAAGCAGCAAAATCATTTAGAATCAGTAAACTAGTTAAGAGATAAGTAAAAATCCTTTTTACACAAGTAAACATATAATTGACAGGGAAATAAACATGTAAAGGTTCGTCCCTCGGGCACTGTATCAACAAAACCACCCCTCGAGCAACATCTTAGAACATTACCAGCCCCTCGGGCTCAATCTCACATCACAATAGGTACCCGCGCTTATTGGGGGTATGCAGACTCCTGGAGGGTCCCCTTATGGCCCAAGCGAAATATCAAGCCATCTCATCGCGTCATCACTAGGCTCTCGGCCTCATATTAATCAAGCCACCTCGTGTCGTACATATCGCAGGCCCTCGACCTCAAATCAATATCAATGTTTCCTCACAACATAGCCCATCGACCTTACTCAGTCAAAAATCCTCACAAGCCACTCAGGCAATAATAAAACAGTGTTTCTCATCCCAAAACATCATTTAAAATATCATTTAAGTATTAAGACTGAGTAAATATGGCTGAGTACGAAAACAATGGAAAATAGCATAACTGAGTTCAAGTATAAAGTCAAAACAGTGAGGAAATATCAATAAAAATCCCCGAAGGGTCCAAATAGTTAGCATTCAACCCAAATATGGCATTCAGCCCAAATAATGATGATAGCAAATAGATTTCAGTCAAATACGCTGTAAAATCATCAATAGGGACGGACCAAGTCACAAGCCCCAATAGTGCACGACCACACGCTCGTCATCAAGCGTGTGCCTCACCTAAATATAGCACTATGATGTGCAATTCGGGGTTTCAAACCCTCAGAACATCATTTACAATCATTACTCACCTCGAACTGGTCAAATCTCTAGCTCGCGAAGCCTTCACCTCTTGAATCAGTCTCTACTCACGTTGAATCTGTCCAAAATCAAAACGAGGATGTCAAAATATACTAAGGGAACGAATTGCAAGCGAAAACAGTCAATAATTGACACAAATCCCAAAATTACCAAAACCCGACCCCTGAGCCCACGTCTCAAAATTCAATAATTTTTACACCAATAGATTCCTTATCTTCCCACGAGTTCATACATATCAAAAGTTCAGAAATTCGACCTCAAATGGTCCACCAAATCCCCAAGCAAAGGTCTCCAATACTAAACCCTAGGTTCCCCAAATTTCACCCTTAATTTTCCTTAATTTCTAGCTCTAATCCATGAAATAATAGCATAGGAATGAGTTTCAAGTCCAAATTCCTTACCTCAATGACGTTCCCTTGAAATCCCTCTTTCAAATTTCCCAAACAGCTCCAAAGCCGAAGTCAAAAATGGTGAAATAGCTCAAATTCATGAAATGAAATAACTTATATGTTCTGCCCAGACCTTTCTGTATCTACGGTACTTCAACCACATTTGCGGTACCGTATTTGCGGTTAAATCCTCTGTTTCTGCGGAAATAACTAACAAGCCCAAGAAATCGCATCTGCGATAAGCCATCCGCACCTGCAACTCTGTTGGTGCTGTCACACACTGCATCTGCAGTTCCTGGCAATTATCAACAATCTGCTTATTCAGCTCCTCTCCCGCAGGTGTGGCACCGCACCTGCGGTCCCCAATCCACAGGTGCGAAAATACTAGAAACAGCAATTTAGCGACTGCAATCAAATCCAAACTTCTCCGTTAACCATCCGAAATCATCCCGAGGCCCCCGCGACCTCAACCAAAAGCACAAACATATCCTAATACCTTATTCAAACTTGTACCAATCTTCAGAACACCTCAAACAACATCAAATCTACCAAAACATATCGGATTCAAGCCTAAGTGTATAAAATCTTCCAAATTTCGCTTTTGATCAAAAACCCAACCAAACCACGTCCGAATAGCCTAAAATTTTGCACACACATCCCAAATGACATAACGAAGCTACTGCAACTCTCGAAATTCCATTCTGACCCCTATATCAAAATCTTGCCTACAAATCGAAATTCGCCAAAATATCAACTTTGCTAATTCAAGCCTAAATATACTCCAAACCACCAAAATCCTTTCCGATCACACTCCTAAGTCTCAAATCACCTCCTAAAGCTAATCAACCATCAGAATTCACATCCGAGCCCTCTAACACATAAGTTAACATACGGTTGACTTTTCCAACCTAAACCCACTCCAAAGAGACTAAGTGTCTCAAACCTTACCAAAATCATTCCGAATTCGATCCGACCATCCCAATACCACAAAATGCGAATAAACAAAGCTTAAGGAAGCATAAATGGGGGAAACAGAGCGGTAACTCATGAGACTACTGGTCGGGTCGTCATATCCTCCCAAGCTTAAACAAACATTCGTGCTCGGTGAGGATATACCTGAAGCCTCAAACAGGTGAGGATATCTGCTTCACATCTCCCACTCGGTCTCCCAAGTAGCCTCCTCCACGGGCTGACTTCTCCAGTGCACCTTTACCGAAGCTATATCCTTTGACCTCAACTTTTGAACCTGACGACCCAAAATAACTACTGGCTCCACATCATAGGTCAAATCATCATCTAACTGAACCGTGTTGAAATCCAAAACATAAGACGGATCCCCAATATACTTTCGGAGCATATAAACATGGAACACCGGATGCACACTCGACAAGCTGGGTGGAAAAGTAAGCTCATAAGACACCTACCCAATCCTCCGAAGTACCTTAAAAGGCCCAATGAACCACAGACTCAACTTCTTTTTCTTCCCAAATCCCATAACACCCTTCATGGGCAAAACCTTCAACAAAACCTTCTCACCAACAATGTAACATATCTCGAACCTTCCAGTCAGCATAACTCTTTTGCCTCGACTGTGCTGTACAGAGCCTCTCCTGAATCACCTTCACCTTCTCCTAAGCATCCAGCACCAAATCAGTTCCCAATAGTCTAGCCTCACCAGGCTCGAACCAACCAACTGGAGATCTACACCGCCTCCCATACAAAGCCTCATATGGAGCCATCTGAATACTCGACTGGTAGTTGTTGTTATAAGCAAACTCTACAAGCGATAGAAACTGATCCCATGACCCTCAAAAATCAATGACACAAGCATGCAACATGTCCTCCAATATCTGAATAGTACGCTTAGACTGCCCATCCGTCTGAGGATGAAAAGATGTGCTCAACTCAACTTGAGTACCCAACTCTTGCTGCACAAACCTCCAAAACTGCGAGGTATACTGAGTGCCCTTATCTGAAATGATGAACACTATACAAACGAAAAATCTCTCGAATATAGATCTCTGCTAATCACTCTCAAGAATAGGTAGTACACACAGAAATGAAGTGCGCGGACTTTGTCAGTCGATCCACAGTCACCCAAATAGCATCGAATTTCCTCAAAGTTCGTGGAATTCCAAAAACAAAGTCCATAGTGATTCTCTCCCACTTCCACTATGGAATATCCATCCGCTGGAGCAAGCCACCCGGTCTCTGATGCTCATATTTCACCTGCTGACAATTGAGACACCGAGCTACAAATCCCACAATGTCTTTCTTCATTCTTCTCCACCAATAGTGTTGCCTCAAATCCTGATACATCTTCGTGGCACCCGGATAAATCGAATACCACAAGTTATGGCCCTACTTTAGAATCAACTCCTGAAGCTCATCCGCATTGGGCACACAAATTTGGCCCTTCATCTTCAACACCCCATCATCACCAATGGTCAGACCTCCGGCATCATCATGCTAAACTCTATCCCTAAGGAAAAGCAAATGCATATCATCATACTGGTGCTCTCTGACGCAATCATATAAAGAAGACCGAGACACCATACAAGCCAATACCCGACTAGGCTCCGAAATATCCAACCTCACGAACCGATTGTCCAAGGCCTAAATATCCACAAAAGGTCTCTCCCCAACTGGAATATATGCCAAACTTCCATACTCACTACCTTTCGGCTTAAGGCATTGGCCACCACATTAGCCTTTCCTGGATGATATAATATTTTGATATCATAATCCTTAAGCAATTCTAACCATCTCCGCTACCTCAAATTAAGATCCTTTTACTTGAAATGCTGAAGACTATGATAGTCAGTAAACACCTCACAAGATAGGACATACAAGTAATGCCTCCAAATCTTCAATGTGTGAACTATGGAAGCTAACTCCAAATTATGAATAGGGTAGTTCTTCTTATGGGGCTTCAACTGACGAGAAGCATAAGCAATAACTCTACCCTTCTGCATCAACACACAACCAATCCCAACTCTCGAAGCATCACAATACACGGTATTTGAACCTGAAGCTGATTGCAAAACCAATACTAAAGTTGTGGTCAAGGCTGTCTTGAGCTTCTGAAAGCTCTATTTGCACTCATTCGACCATACAAATAAAGCACCCTTCTGAGTCAACTTGGTCAAAGGCGATGCGATAGATGAGAATCCCTGAACAAATCGGCAATAATATCCTGTCAAACCAAGAAAACTACGAATCTCAGTAGCTGAGGACGGTCTGGGCCAACTCTGAACTACCTTTATCTTCTTTGGATCAACCTGAATACCCTCACTGGACACCACGTATCCCAAGAATGCCACTAAACCAAGATAAAACTCACACTTGGAGAACTTTGCATAAAGCTTCTCCTCCTTCAATCTCTACAACACAACCATCAAATGCTCCGCGTGCTCCTCCTGACTATGCGAATATACCAGAATATCATCAATGAAGACTATGATGAACGAGTCAAGATAAGGCCAGAACACATTGTTCATAAAATGTATGAATGTTGATGGGGCATTGGTCAGCCTAAAAGACATAACTAGGAACTCATAATGGCGATATCTGGTCCTCAAGGCTATCTTAAGAATATCCGAATCCCTGATCTTCAACTGGTGATAACCCGAACGGAGATCAATCTTAGAAAACACTCTCGCTATCTGAAGCGGGTCGAATAAATCATCAATGCGAGGCAAGGGATACTTGTTCTTAATTGTTACCTTGTTCAATTGCCTATAATCAATGCACATTCTCATAGTGCCATCCTTCTTCTTCACAACAGAACCGGTGCTACCCTAAGGTGATACACTAGGCCGAATGAACCCCTTATCAAGGTGTTCCTGAAGCCGCTCCTTTAACTCCCTCTACTCCGTTGGTGCCATACGATATGGAGGAATAGAAATAGTTTGAGTGCTCGGCACCAGGTCAATACCAAAATCAATATCTTTGTCTGGTGGAATGCCTGGCGGATCTGCAAGAAATACATCAGGGAAATCCCTCACAATTGTAACAGAATCAATACTGGGAGTCTCATCTCTAACATCCCTCACAAAGGCAAGATACAAAAGACACCCCTTCCCAACCATATGCTGGGCCTTCAAGAAAGAGATAACTCTACTAGGAACATAATCAGTCATAGCTTGCCACTCGATCTGTGGCACACCGGTATAACTAATGTGACTGTCTTAGCATGACAGTCCAGAATAGCACGACACGGAGATAGCCAATCCATGCCCAGAATGACATCGAAATCCACCATACTCAATAATAAAAGATCAACTCGGGTTTCCATAACCCCAATAGTCACCATACACGATCGGTACACATGGTCTACAATAATAGTATCGCCTACCGAGGTAAATATATGAATAGGAGAAACCAAAGACCCACTAGGCATACCCAAATAACGAGCAAAGTATTATGACATACAAGAAAAGGTGGAACAGGGATCAAATAATATAAAGTCATCTCTATGGCAGACTAAAAAAATACCTATAATGACAGCATCAGAAGCAATAGCATCAGGTCTTCTTGGAAGAGCATAGAAACGGGCATGACCTCCCCCTGATCGACCTCCCTCTCTAGGGCCACCCCTAGATGACAAACCTCCACCCCTAGCTGGCTGGGCGGATGGTGATGAAGTAACTGGCATTGAAGCCGATGATTGACCCCTCTACTGGGATGAACTGGCAAAACGATGAGAACATTGCCACCACATGTGGCCCATCTCACCACAGTCATAACAACTCCTAGATGCTGGAGAAGGGGACTAAAGGGAACCCCTCGCACTGGAGTGACTAGCAGATGCACTCAATATTGAAGAGACATAAACTGAGAGAGCACGGGATGAACTTTGAGCTAGAAGGGCACTAAGTGATACTGGCCCTGATGCAACAGTGAGAACCATGACCCGATGATGCCCCATCATAACCTGGGCGAGCTGGCTGAGCAGGCCTAAATGGACGGCCTCTGCCGTGTTGAAACTAACCCCTCGAAGGAGCACCACTGTAACTACCAGATCCTCGAGGCCTCTTGGCCTCCCTCTTCTCTCGCTCCTAGCAACGAACAGACTCAATCTCTTGGGCAATATCTACAACCTCCTCGAACGTAGCACCATCCACCCTCTCCCTGGTCATGAGAATACGGAGCTAATAAGTAAGACCATCAACAAACCTCCTAAGCCTCTCTCTATCTATCGGAACCAACCAGATGGCATGACGAGCCAACTCAGAGAACATCAACTCATACTATAACACGGTCATCTCCCCCTGATGCAACCACTCAAACTGCCTATGCAGCTCCTTTCTGCAAGACTGCAGTACATACTTCTCTAGAAAGAGAACAGAGAACTGCCGCCATGTGAGGGGTGCTGCACCAACAGGCCTACGCCTCTCAAAATCCTCCCACCAAGTGAAAGCAGGTCCTAAAAACTGATAGGTAGTGAAAGCGACCTCGCTGGTCTCCAGAATACCCACGGTACGAAGCATGCTCTAACACTTGTACAAAAAGCCTTGGGCATCCTCGCCCTTTGCACCAATGAAGGTCGGAGGCTGAAGCCTACCAAATCTCTCCAACATATGCTGCTCGTCCTCTGGCATAGTAAAAACTACATAGTCCTGAGCAGCTGCAACCGGATGGGCTGGATGTGCCCTCGGTGTCTGAAGTCCCTGCATGACCTGCTCAGGTATACGAGCGACGGGAGTCTAACTGCCTCCCCCAGCCTAAGAAGTAGCTGCGGCTATAGTGGCTGAAACCGCCTAAGCTAGGCTAGTGCAAATTGATAATATCTGAGCCAAGGCCTCCTGAATACCCGGAATCACAATGGCACAGTTGGTGCCTGAGCTGGTGCTGCTGGAGCGTCCATAGCTAGGACCTGGTCCTAAAATGGGGCAGTTGGTGGATCTACAGGTGCTACCATCACTGCTCTACCTCTACCACGACCGTGTCCTCGGCCTCTAGTGGCCACAGCTGGTGGTACTAGTGGTCGTTCATCATAACCGGTAGCACGTGTCCTCAGCATCTGGTAGAGAATAGAATAACAGAAGTTTAATACTCGGATTAACAAATTTGCACGACAAGAATTTCAAAAATATGAATTTTTTCCTAAAGGTTCTGCAGCCTCTAAAGGATAAATACAGACGTCTCTGCACTGATCCATGAGACTCTACTAAACCTACTCATGACTCATGAGACCAATGTAATCTAGGCTCTGATACCAACTTGTCACGACCCCAAACCCAGACCTGGTCGTGATGGCGCCTCTCGTGAAGACGAGGCCAGTCGACTATTCCCAAATTAAAGTTAAACAATTAATCATCAAGAAAATAGTCTAAAACATGATTTAATAATACTAAGTAGTAGATAATATCATAACAATGCGGAAGTATAACCCAAACACAACCCTAACCGCAGTATCACTAGTCATGAGAGTCTATAAGTAATAACACAAATCTGTTAAGTCTGTAAACTAGTAAAACTGTATGATACAAGATAGAAATGATAAAGGAGGAGAAACATGGTACTGCGGATGCCAGGCTACTACCTCGTTTACTCCGAATGTCCTCCTAAAACTGGAAGAATCAGCACTCGGGAGCGGAACCAGCTACGTCTGAATCTGCACACCCGGTGCAGGGAGTAAAGTGAGTACTCCAACTCAGTGAGCAAAAAATGTAAATAAGGACGCAAGAAAAACATAAGGAATAAGGCATTCTACAATAAAGCAATAAAATCATTTAGAATCAGTAAACTAGCTAAGAGATAAGTAAAAATCCTTTTTCCACAAATAAACATATAATTGACAGGCAAATAGGGAAATAAATACGTAAAGGTTTGCCCATCGGGCAGTGTATCAACAAAACTGCCCCTCGGGCAACATCTCAGAACAATACCAGCCCCTCGGGCTCAATCTCAAATCGCAATGGGTACCCTTGCTTACTGTGAGTGTGCAGACTCCTAGAGGGAGCCCTTAGGCCCAAGCGATATATAAAGCCATCTTGTGACATCATCACTAGGCTCTCAACCTCATATTAATCAAGCCACCTTTTGGCGTACATATCTCAGGCCCTCGACCTCAAATCAATAATAGTGTTTCCTCACAACATAGGCCCTCGGCCTTAAATCAATACCAGTGTTTCCTCACAACATAGGCCCTCGGCCTTACTTAGTCAAAAATCCTCACAAGCCACTCGGGCAATAGTAAAATAGTGTTTCTCAGCCCAAAACATCATTTAAAATATCATTTAAGTATTAAAATTGAGTAAGGATGGCTGAGAACAAAAATAGTGGAAAATAGCATGACTGAGTTCAAGTATAAAGTCAAAACAATGAGGAAATATCAATAAAAATTCTCGAAAGGTTCAAATAGTTGGCATGAAGTCCAAATATGTCATTCAGCCTAAATAATGATGATAGCAAATAGATTTCAGTCAAATACGCGGTAAATTCATCAATCGAGACGGACCAAGTCACAAGCCCCAATACGTACGACCCCACGCTCGTCATCAAGCGTGTGCCTCATCTCAATATAGCACTATGATATGTAATCCGGGGTTTCAAACCCTCAAAATATCATTTACAATCATTAGTTACCTCGAGGCAGTCAAATCTCTAGCTCGCGATGACTTCGCCCCTCGAATCGGCCTCCGCTCGCGTCGAATCTATACAAAATTAGAACGAGGACGTTAAAATATGCTAAGAGAACAAAGCCTAAGCGAACACAATCAATAATTGACATAAATCCCCAAATTACCAAAACCCGACCCCTTGGACCACGTCTCGAAATTCAATAATTTTTACACCAATAGATTCATTATTTCCCCATGAGTTCATACATATCAAAAGTTCAGAAATCCGACCTCAAATGGTTCATCAAATCCCCAAGCAAAGGTCTCCAATACTAAACCCTAGGTTCCCCAAATTCACCCTTAATTTTCCTTAATTTCTAGTTCTAATCCATGAAATAATAGCATATGAATGAGTTTCAAGTCCAAATTCCTTACCTCAATGACGTTCCCTTGAAATCCCTCTTTCAAATCGCCTAAAAAGCTCCAAAGCCAAAGTCAAAAATGGTGAAATAGCTCAAATTCGCGAAATGAAATAACTTATATGTTCTAACCAGACCTTTCCGCATCTGAGGTACTTCAACCGCATCTAAGGTACCGCATTTGTAGTTTAATCCTCCGCTTCTGTGGAAATGTCACGCCCCAACCTCGGGAGGCGCTGCCGGCGCTCAATCAAGTGAACCCGACTGAGCAAGCCTTACCGAACTCTTTTTACCCCAACTCAATATGAATGCGGAACTCATGCCTTGGTTAATTTGAACGATAATACACGGTGTATACCACATTGCTGGTTCATTTTATATCATAAATATTAGTCGTTCATAATCTAGCTTCATGGATTCTATTAGAGTTACGGCTTAAGAAGATCACAAGTTTTAGGATTACAACATATATATATAGGGGACTCCCAAAAAAAAACCATACATAACCCACACTAGTGTCTTTGGAGCCTCTAAAGATACAACAGATAAGCATGACTATGCCGGCAACAAGGCCCCGGCTATACCTCAAAAAAGAATAGTCGTAATAACAAAAGATACACCATGCAGCCCCATGGAAGAATAAGGGGCTCACCGAGACTTCGAGTAGATGAACGCTCCGCTACACACGGTCGGCACTATCCGCTATGGATCCACCTACAATCATAATACGAGTGTAGCGCCCCCTGCAAAAAGAGGTGTCAGTACATTTGAATTGTACTGGTATGTATAACTAAACACCATTTTACTAGAAAGAACTGTCAAATAGATACAAGCAATTAATACGGGCAAATCAAAGAAACAATTCATATAATTCTTCATATAATTTCCACAACACTGATTAGGGCAATTCTGTCACATGTTCACTACTGTTCTCATCACCACCGCCATCTCGAGTGAAGTCCGATCACGACCCGACCGGCTAGGTCACCTCATTGGAGGCATTGCTTTTAATCAATATTTCATTTCCCTTATACGGGATTCACTATCAGCACATTTCTACCATGTGTGCGGCATGGTGTCCGATCACGACCCGATCGGCTAGGTCACCTCATTGGAGGCATTACTCAATTCTCATCAGTCAACACCTTCAAATCTTTATCCCACACATATCATAACAATTCCTGGGGCACTCATGGCCACCATCATCACATCATTTTCCCTTTTCAATATTAGTTTATAAGTTGTGATCATAGACGCGTATATCAAAGGTATTTCAAGTTGAAATCACAGGTAAGTGAGCGCGTAGCTAGCATGAATAATCCTTTGTTCATTGTTGGATTATAGCCCAAGTATTTCAACAAATAATTATACTTTTCATCATTCTCTAATTATCAAGATTGGCACGTTATTCACATTGAGGCACATCCTTCACGAATATGTATAGATATATGTAAACCAATTAATTTCACAATAACAATCAATACACTAGCTAATTCAACTCTTACCACACGTCCGTAAGCACCAACGGAGCTCGATTTCTGATAAAAAGGGGGTTTTAGCCATATATACCTCAATAAGGTTGTTCCTTACTCTTTTCAAATTTCCGGAACTCTTAGTGCTTCAATCTATTGAGCAAGAAATTTCGAATTAAAAATTGAGAATTTGAGACGAAACTGAAGCTCTAGCTTGGCTCGAGCATATCATCAAACACTAAAGGTGCATTGTGATCTTAGGCCCCTTTTTGTGAGGAATTTCCATCATGTTATACCCCCAATTGCCTCCTTTTTAATTTTAATACTTTCCAATACTATATGGTGGCATGCATGCAAGAGATTCATTCTCATACCCATGAATTACTTCCCTAATGACCCCATATGGCTAAGTATACAAATATAAGCTGAGGTGATGGAGCCTTACCTATTGGGATGAAGATTCAGGAGCCTTCACTTGATTTTCTTGAATGATTTGGCCCAATCTTATGAAATAATTTGATAGGAGACTTTCCCTCTCTAAGAAACCTCTTCCTCTCTCTAGAATTACTCAGATGAATGTTCAGAATGAGCTAGAACACTGGTTATATCGATATGGAAGTCGGGTAAAAAAATTAGAAAATTGGAGCCCCGAGTCAACTATGCGGTCGCATCTGCGACCGCAGAATTAACATGCGGTCCGCATAATGGACCACAGAATGCTCCCAAAAAACTAAACATTCTGACTCGATCTGCGGTAAGAATGCGGTCCGCATTCATGTTCTGCGGTTGCAAAGTGCACCGAAGAACTGACATTTGCAAAACTCAAAGGAAAATATGCGATGACTATATGGTCTGCATTTTTTATTATGCGACCGCATTTCGACCGCATTTCTGACTTCAATTTTATCCAACATTCTGCCTCACTCTGTGACAGGTATGCGGTCCACATTTCGATTATGCTACTGCATTCTGGACCGCACTTCTCGCATTTATTCTCAAAACTTATTCTTGACTTTTTAATGCATCATTCAATCCAAAAAGGTTTGCGTCGTGGCGAGCATATTTACTAATTTCTAACACACGATCCTAAATTGGCACCACAGGATCCAGGTTTTTGAGTAGGGATTTCACGGGGCCTTATAGGAAATCACTAACAAGCCCAAGAAATCACATCTGCGATAAGCCATCTGCACCTGCCACTCCACATGTGCGGTCCCACACCACATCTGTGGTTCCTGGAAATTCTCAACAATCCTCTTGTGTGGCTCCTCTCCCGCATGTGCGGCGCCGCATGTGCGGTCCCCAATCCACAGGTGTGAAAATACCAAAAGCAGCAATTCAACAGCTGCAATTAAAATCCAAACTTCTCCGCTAACCATCTGAAATTACCCCGAGGCCCCCGAGACCTAAACCAAAAGCACAAACATATCCTAATACCTTATTCAAACTTGTACCAATCTTCAAAAAACCTCAAACAACATCAAATCAACTAAAACATATCGGACTCAAGCCTAAGTTTTCAAAATCTTCCGAATTTTGCTTTTGATCAAAAACCCAACCAAACCAAGTCAGAAAAATCACTAAATTTTGCACACACATACCAAATGACATAACGAAGCTACTGCAATTCTCAAAATTCCATTCCAACCCTATATCAAAATATCGCCTACTAACCAAAATTCGCCAAAATATCAACTTCGCCAATTCAAGTCTAAATCTACTCCAAACCTCCAAAATCCATTCTGATCACACTCCTAAGTCTCAAATCACCTCCTAAATCTAATCGACCCATCGAAATTTACATCTGAGCCCTCTAACACATAAGTAAACATCTGGTTGGCTTTTCAAACCTAAACTCACTCTAAAGAGACTAAGTATCTCAAACCTTTCCAAAATCATTCCGGATTAGATCCGACCATCCCGATACAATAAAATACGGATAAACAAAGCATAAGGAAGCAGAAATAAGGGAAACTGAGTGGTAACTCATGAGATGACTGGCGGGGTTGTCACAACTTAGGAATATATGTAAATTCATGGACTTTCAATAGTGGAAATGGACAACTAGAATTTTTTGGTTTCAAAATAAATTTGATTATTAGTTAGATTTACAATAATAGAATTTCTTTGTAATAAACACAGCTTATTATTGCATAGACGTTTGAACATAATACAAGTTAGGCCAGACTTACAACAAGGCCCAATATGGGGATTACCTGATCAAGTCTAGGCCCAGGTGAACGATCCTGGGCGCTAAGCCCAACAGTTTAGATATTTTCTTTCTTTATTTATTATAGACTTCCATGGTGAATAACAGTATATGATCATTTTTGTTTACTCATATGACTGATCTTCAAATTAGAATTGTGTTGAATTTTGAATGCTGCTTTCTTTTGGCTTAAAAGCAACTTAGATTTACTTGTGGTGAATGTACAAATTTGGCCAGTTTTAGTATGTAAAAGGGGTGGATAGGCCCAGCTAACATTTGGTTATAATTGGGCCCACCTAATACAAGCTCAATGTGAGCAACCTTTGGTTAGAAATCAGACCTTGTCGAGACCATTAAATTCATGTCACTTCTGGGCCAGATTCTGAGCCTAGCACAGCCTCGAAGTGGATTAAGCCATTACTCCCTCCGGTTCACAATAAGTGACAAATTTACTTTTTTATTTTGGATCAAAATAAGTGTCTAGTTGTGTAATCTAGAAAGAATTCAATTTATTTTTACAAAATAACCCCTATGTACATATCCCTAAAAAGTTTTTTTACTCCTCACATCAAATGTTTTAATTAGGGGTAGTTTAGTCATAGTAGGTATTTTTGTATAGAATTTAGTATTTTTTTAATGGCCATGCTAAAAGCAAATTGGTCACTTATTGTGAATTGGAGGGAGTAAGCAATAGGGATGTTGCTGGCCTAAACCTTTTAAATGTCTAGTATGTATGGCTATATACATTAAGTCCAAATTAGTTGTAAATAAGAATATCCTTAGGCCTAATTAAGTGTAATTCTTTTAAATGGTTTGAGGTGTGCCATCCTAATTAAATCATATATGGACCTCACATTACTATTAACATAGATATTAAATAATTATAACACTCGTAGTTTGCTTTAGACTCGACTTAGATTATTATTGTGATTATGTATACATTCGCGTAACATAATTGTGAATTTAATTCTAGAAAAAAGTAACTCGAGGGATGCGTTCACGCAACTTCAACCAAACATTTCTTAATAAAATAAATAAAGCATTATTAATTGTGTACACGTTCATGTGACATGATTTTTGACGTGCAAAAAGAAAAGAGTATACGTTCGCGTGACATGATTTTTGGATTCTCATGATCTTTAAGCCCTAATTCAAGTGATGTTATCATGGAGACGGAAAAATGGTTTTTTTTAATAACTATAATCTAAACATGCTTAATGAATATGCAAACCTGGATCCAACGAATATTTCCTATGGGCCACATCAACAGGCCCAAAACATTACAACCACGACAACAACTCCACAACCTACTACCAGCTTACTATTACACTCAGCAACTCATAATGCTGACTCATCAGCCACCACTACACATAGCACACAACTTAAACACGTGGTACACACTGCCAATCAAGATACATGCATGGACCTCCCCCCCCCCTCCCCAGACAATAGGCAATCAAGTGCAAACCTATGTCACGGAAACCCACCAAACTAAAATATCTAATGAAGGCCCAATACCCTCATTCCCTATCCATATAATGTACCATCCAACTGACAAATCCCAATACCCTATAAAAGCAACCGGCTCCAATATCACACACGAAAAAACCTCCACCCTACCCTTATCAAATCAACCGGCATCAATAACCACTAACAATTCACATAATAATGCACCATAATAATCACCCTCCAAACCCAAAACCTATACACATAACCCACCACCACTAACTACACCAAAATCTAATGAACCGGTCACCCCACAACTTCCAACACAGGAGAACCCGCTCCTTCACCAATACAACTCTACTCCAACACCAATCTTCCTCAACACCATCACAATGCAACCACCACATAATATCCCTTCACAACCAACTCCCATTTACATCACACAATACCCACCAAATCAACCATACTCATAGTCTTGGTTAGAAATGAGCATGCAGGAACATGTACTGACATTTACGATGGAGATAGACAACCAAGATGTCATTGTAATGATACAAAATCTAGCGGACATATCTTAAATTGTCACAGAAGGGATGCGCATGGGAGTGACTTTCTACAATCAATTCAACTGGGCCATGCATCCTCCATCAGCACTTCATCAACAACAACTATTTCCACAAACTATATTCCTACTACCAATGTTCTTACCTCCAACACCAACAATGACCAATATCGATCTACCCTTCTACCAACCACAACAGCCCCCACAAACTTTTGTACCCTGGATCCAACCTCGCACATCAATTACCCCCATAATCCCCTTCCATGCACAAGCCTCTCCATACCAACCACTAACTCCTTCCCTAAGTCCACAACCACAATCCAGTCCATCGCACAGTGAACTCGATGAAATAGCAAGCTTGGAAGTGGCAGCAACTATGGAAGAAATAAGAGAGAAACTACTCATTTTGAGCTACCTCAACGGAAACATGACCTACATCCTCAAAGAACAGTACGAAAGAAAAGTCATCATAACTTTCCCACCAGAGCTCCAAAGTGTATCACTCAACATCCGTCAAACAAGGAACCCAAAGGTGGGGAAGTTTGCAATAGTTTTGATTCCAGCACTACTGAACATATCCTCGATGGAGAGGGAGACTCCATCAAACCCAACCATTAATCAATCCATACAGTTTGTTATATGGAATTGTCATAGGGCTCAGTCACCGGAGTTTAAAAGAAACTTTCGATCAATGCTCAATTATCACAATTCATCTATTATGGCATTACTGGAAACACACATGCAAGACCATGGATACCTTAAAGAAGAGTTTGGATTCTCTAGCTTGGCACAGTCACCTGCCCAAGAAATCTCTGGAGGAATTGCACTATTGTGGAAGAAGGAGGACATCAAACTTGAACAAGTGGTAGTTACTAACCAAGAGATACATTTTATTGTCCAGGTATACCCTAAACCTAATGCATGGTTACTATCTATTGTATATTCAAAAAAATATCTACATACACGTTCTATATTATGGGATAATCTTCATACTATATATGATCAAATTAAATTGCTTTAGTTAATCGGAGTAGATTTTAATGAAATTACTACCTCTAATGAAAAATATGGAGGCGTTAGTGTCGGTGCCCCCTTTTTTCTTCCGTGGAAATTAGGTTTATGACATTTGGAATGATAACTCGTTCCTTCTGGGAATTGGGTTTTTAAATTGAAGAGTCGCCACCTAATTATTAAGTGCATTAGGACACTAAGAAGAACTTTGATTTAGAAAACCAGAGATTGGGTAAGGGCTTGAAATTATCCCGAGAGGAAGGTGTTAGGCACCCCTCGAGATCCACTATTGTAGTTCCCGACCATACTACAATTGTGACTATAAGTACAAGCAACAAGTAGACAAGTAAGAGTGACAAATATGAGAGGGGGTTTAACATAGTTGTCATAGGCAATTACAGTTAAAAGCAGTTAAAGAAGATGAAGTTTGAGAAAAGAAAGCAGTTTTAAAATTCTTGAATAAACGAGTGAAAGAAGAGGAAATTTTCACATAGTTGTTGCGAGTAATTGAAGTTAAAAGTATTTAGAGAAGCTAAAGTTCGAGCATGTCACGACCCAATTTCCAAACCCGATCGTGATGGAGCCTCTCGTGAAGACAAGGCCAGTCAACTAACCCAAATCGTCTCTTTAACAATTAATAAACATAAATGAATAGAAAATACAACTTAATGGTATTAAAAACCATTAACTACAACCCAACTCGACCCGAACGGGGTGTCACAAGTCACGAGCATTTAAAGAAGCCTGAACACAACTATAGAGTCTGTAATTTAGATGGATCAAATTTAAAATCAAAGAAGGGAAAATCAGGTGCCGCGGACGTTGGCGGTCACCTTACTCCTCTACAATAGTGATAACTTCAATCAGCTCAANTAATAACTGAGCAGCAAGAAATCACGTAAGAGCACTCCATCATGCTATATAGAATAGTACAATCCCTGAGAAAATAGTAAAACCGTGAAAATCCTTTAGAAAATATCTGGCTCAGTTAAAAAAACCTCTTTTGAAAATATCCTTTTCTAACAGTCAAGAAAATGAATGCGTAATCAGATAGTGCGAGTCTGCACACAAGTCAGCCCCTCGGGCACAGCACTCCATTAACAAATAACACCAGGGTATCTGGTAAACAGTGTAAAAAATAGAATGGATGCCAATGATATGAGAGTGCCAGATGCCATGACACGTACTACAAACAGGAACCAATGCATGAATGCAATGCAATGCACATGACAGCTGCGACATGCAGCCCGATCCATTTGGGTACTCGCGCTCACTGTGGGGGTTTAGACTCCGGAAGGGCTCCTACAGCCCAAGCACAATATCAATATCACATCGCTGCGGCGTGTAGCCCTATCCATCCTTAGTCTAGGAATGTACATATAAAACTGTTGCGGCGCGCAGCCCGATCCATGCTCGGTCCAGAAATGCACATATAAGCCCCTTGGGCAATAGTAAAATAGCAGTTCTCAGCTCAAAACGTCAGTAAAATATCATTCAAGTTTTGAAATCTTAGAAAGATGGCTGGTTTTGCAAAACAGTATTTAAGACCTTGGATCGAGATCAAATAATATGCAAAGTAATGCAAAAACTGTGATATCAATCCATGAAGGATTCAAATAATCGGCACGAAGCCCAAAACATGGCAATCAACCCAAATCATGATAGCATCAAGTAGGTTTCAGTCAATTACGCAGTAAAATCAACAACCGGGACGGACCAAGTCATAATCCCCAATGGTGCTCTACCCAACGCTCATACTTGGCATGCAAGTCACCACAATACAGCACTATGATGTGCAAATCCAGGGTTTCAAACCCTGAGGATATTATTTACAAGTATTACTCACCACGAATCGGTGAAATCTCTAGTTCGCGATGCCTTTGCTCCTCGAATCGGCCTCCACGCACGTCGAATCTAGATAAAATCAGAGTGAATACATCACACTATGTAAAAGAAACAATAAACAATCGAAAACAATCAAAATATAGCAGAAATCTCAAAACTAGCAAAACTCGAGCCCCGGGCCCACTTCTCAAAAAATTACAAAACTCACATTACCGGATTTCTCGTCTCGCCACGAGTCCGTGCACATCAAATTCACCAAAATCGGAGTTCAAATTCCCTTTCAAAACCCAAGCCCTAATTCTTCAAATTTTCACCCAATTTTCCAAGAATTAAAGGTTGATTCTTCACTAAAATAGCGTTTCTAGGTCACGAGACTTACCTCCAATCAATTCCCATCAAAACTGTCTTCAATTTCTACCAAAAAGCTCTTGAGGTGATTCAAAAATGGAGGAAATAATGAATGGGTCGCGGATGAAATAACATAATAAACCCTTTTGCCCAGCTTACTTTTCTTCTATGCGATCACGAGGTCCCTCTGGTGTTCGCGATGCACAAAATTTCCACTGGCCAATATTACTCTTCGCGAACACGGTGACTTACCCGCGAACGCGATGCTTGTTCCCCTGAACCTTCGCGAATGCGAACACCAACGCGTTGAACACCTGAGTTGGGCCCTCTTCTTCTACTATGCGAGCGCGTGCCCAGCACCGCGAACGCGAAGTACCAGGTCCTCAACTTACGCGAATGCGTGTCCCTAACGTGAACGCGAAGAACATTATCCAGACCTCCCAACTTTACTCTACACGTTCGCGACACACCCTATGCGAACGCGAAGAAGGAATCTTCTGCAATTACACAGCTGAAAAACCAGCAATTCCAAAAATCCAAAAATGATCCGTTTGATCACCCGAAATCACCCCGAGGCCCCCGAGACCTCAACCAAAGGCACCAACATATCCCAAAACATCACACGAACTTGTTCCAATCATCAAAACACCTCAAACAACACTAAAATCATCAATTCACATCGGATTCAAGCCTAAGTTCTTCAAGAACTTCCGAAATGCACTTTCGATCAAAAACCCGGCCAAACAACGTCCAAATGACCTGAAAATTTGCTCACATATCCAAAATCACCCTAATGAAGCTACATCAACTCTCGGAATTCCATTCAGACCCCCAGACCAAAATCTCACCATCCAACCGGCATTCGCCATAATACTAACTTCGCCAATTCAAGCCTAATTCTACACCGGGCCTCCAAAATCAATTACGATCGCCCTCCTAAGTCACAAATCATCCCCCGAAGCTAACTGAATCGTTGGCAATCACATCCGAGCCTTCTAACTCATAAGTCAATGTCTGGTTGACTTTTCCAACTTAAGCCTTCCTTAAAGAGACTAAATGTCTCATTTTCCACCAAAACCAAACCAATTCGACTCTAACTCGCCAAATGCCGATAATGAAACACGAAGAAGAAATAAATGAGGAAAACAGGGCGCTAATAGTTGAGACGACGGGTCGGGTCATCAAATCCTCCCCAACTTAAAAAAACGCTCGTCCTCGAGCGTACCCAGAGTTGTACTAGAAGCCAACTAGTAGCTGAATGACCTTACCGAGCATATACCCAGGGTGATCCCACGTCACCCTATCTCGCATAGGTCCAATAACACAATATAGCTGAAATTTCACAATCCATCTAAACCATAAATAGTAGAACCACATTGCACTTCCCGAAATCATACAAAAGGTCAGGACCTCACATCTATACTCAGAATAAATCCGAACCAGCTGTAATAACCCATACTTGCAACCTTAGGTGAGACCATATGATATATAACACAATCCAAACACTCGAAACAATGGCCTCTATTCACAGCAATTGCCCACAACCTATAGAAAACCCATTTATTAGCTAAAATATTATTCCAACACTTTCATATACTGCCAACGGCAACTGAAACACGCAACAAACCTTAACCATCTCTCGGATCAACCATTCATGAAGCCACTTCCCTTGACTAATATCACAACAGATTTTCGGGTCAAACCTCGATATTATCTTTCTAACAAGCTGAAATCACACCTGTTTGCATTCATTAATGAATCCAACGATCCCCTCGAATCCAACACACCACTCTGGTGATATGACACCTCAACACAGGACTAAGCCACAACTTGCATAATACGCGTACCAATGAGAAACAATCTAAACATACTCAAATCATGACAATTGACTCAAAAGAAAGAGTTGTACCTCAAGCTCATCAGTACCATTACAACACAAAGCTAAGGCCTCATCTCACATCATAGAAATAGGGTACATGAATCCTCCTCGAAAGGTCATAACTTCACGTGGTCTCGCCACAACGCGCGATCCTATCCAAACACTATTACACATAAAGCACCTCAAGTCACCATGCTCAAAATAGATAGCCACGCACAGATTGATGTCTGAAACCAAGCAATCTATCACACCCACGGTGAAGCAAGTAATATACACCATTCAATCCTGAAAAGATACAACCGATGTGCTATTCGCCGAGCAATACCCAATACGGACTTTCCTCAGAAACCAGGAAGCAAGGCATAAAAAGTAAAATATGGAAAACTATTCTCAACATCACACTGTTGCGACGTGCAACCCGATCCAGATAACATACCCGTGGCGGCGTGCCATCCGATCCACAAAAATATCTCACATAGGGAGATGCACATCGAGCCAAATTTGTTCATTATAACAAAAATACCGAGTATCGGTCGTAAGCATACTGAGTGCATAAAGATATCTACTTATAGAATTGTAATCTACAAAACTCAACTTCCACTATGAATCTCGATAGCACCGCACTATATGGTCCCACAGTCCGAAAATCATAACGCCTCACAGCACAGAAAGCAACTCTTAGATCTCCCCAGATCGCTAACAAGCTCAATAACGATAGATTCAACCTATCCCTCAACAATACAACTCAGGGCCAACCAAGCTAACTCGAGCTAAACACGTACCTAGACGGCCTACCAATGAGCTCATTATCAAGAAGCCTGAAGTTGCTCCTTCCACTACTATAACTCTTGTCGGAGCCGTACGATACTGTTCCCGACACCAAATCAATATGTAAATCCACAACCTCGCTCGGTAACATGCCCGGCCATAAGAGACGCATCTGAAAAGTCCTTTAACACCAGAATAGAACCAATGGTAGAAACCTCTGCACTGACATCCATCAAGAAGATCCAATTAAGAAAAGCAATCCTTCCCAGTCATCCACTGGTCTTTGGAACACAACCATTCTACTAGAACATAGTCTGATGCACCTCGCCACGCAATCTGTGGCATTTTCCGACATAACCCATAGCACAATAGTCTAGAATAACCCAACACTGAGACAACCAGTCTACACCCCAATATCATATCCAAAATCTAATATACCAAGCAAAGAAAGATCAACTCGGGCTTCTAAACCCCCAATAGCCGCTAACGGTACCAAAACACACTATCCACAACCACTACCTAGCCTGAACATGAGAACTCCCAGTCTCCAGCTCCACATAGCACACAAATTACTATACCTGCTCCCCAAATTCTACAGTATAAATACATATTACACCTCGATTACCCAATCATTCTTCGAAAGACATTCTAAAATTCTCCTGTGCCATCAAACACACTCAGATATCAACAGTCGATCTAGCAAGAAAGCACCGCAATACTATCGTAGTATCACCAGTCTAATCACATTACCCTTCTTCCGAGACATATACTCTCATCAAATCACTCCTATCAGCAGTATCATTTCCTTGATTACCTGAGGCTACCCATTGCCTGAGAATTTTACGAACTTCTTTTCAGAACTGAATTGTAACTCACCTAGCCAACAACCTCCACTGATCCTATTTGGAAGAAAATCATTACGCATTCTATGCTTCTCATGCCCATAAAAGATATATACATCTCCAAACCACGGTGAAACCTAACAAAAATTCTTCCCCAATTCCCTTTGCACAAGTTAAACTGTCAGGACTGAATCCTCCTATCCAAACCAAGCTAAACAACCTGTCAGAACTCAAGAGCTTTGCTGAAACATACCTATACGAACTCATTACCTCGAATACATATGAAGAATTAATCATATCCTTACCATACTGATTCAGTCTACTATCAAGCTATTCCATCTATCTAATTTCTCTTTGTATTCATCACCCACTTGATATTTCTCCCTCGTTGTAGCATAACAATGCCTCAATCCAGGCTTACCACACGAGACTCGCACATAAGACCACACTGCCATCGAATACTCTCTCAGTTGTTCACGGAAATACCACCTTCTAGAACACTTTACTCTGAAGAACTTCCTGCGAATTTGAATTTGTTACCATTAGCTTCAAGATACCGATGCATATGATCCCATAATCGACATAAAAATACCACAAGCCTCGACATTTTCGATGAAAACATGATCTCTGACCACATACACAACCTTGAGACACCTGATTGTTACATGTAAAATCTTGAACACATTAGAATCATTCTCGAAAGTCATTCACTCTTACACAACTGTAAATTATCTGACTTAACGAACAGAACTACTTGTTCCTTATTAGCACTCTGACACCGCAGAACATGATCTCATACCAATATAAACAACCATCTTCCTTCTCTATACACTGAGCATTCTTTACCAGCAACAACTCAAGACATCTTATTATTTTCACACATCTACGAAGCATCGCATAACCTTTATCAAAATTTTCCTTCACATATTCCATCCTCGGCTCAATTTCTGCAACCAGAACTGATCCGCCAGCCTACCTCGAAGTGGAACCAACATAGCTCCTACCCGTGCAATCAGCTAAACAATAGTAACCCCCCACCACCCCAACTTGGCCCGAAGCCATATATCAGGACACACTCAATAGCCCATAATACTTTTAGTCTAATGATGCCACAATACCATAGTGAGATTAAACTCAAATCATTTACAAGTTTGTGAAAACATAGATCATCTAGTGCTATAATCCTTTGCAAATCTCGCATTCATCCCCACATCAGTTGAGTCCACTCTCTTGAGTCCCGAACTTATCAAATTTCAACACGTACTCTTCAATTACACATGAGATCTTCTAACAATATACATAAGAATCGTACCACTTAAGAATACTCTGCAGGAGATAACCCACCTGCTTCACCTCAGTTTAGTATTTCAGCACACCTTCCACCATCGTACACATAACACATCCATTTAGTCTTCCTGAGTCTGAACTCATACCGCCACATGTATTGCACTATACTTTCCAACTAGGAGACACAAAAATATTCTTCACGCGCCTATATTCGGGCTACACATCAAATCACAATAGGAAACAAATCACTTAACACTTCATCTATTACCCAGCAGACTTTTTCGTCACTACCAAGTCATATAATTACATCTCACAGTACTAACATACTCATCATATGAATACCAAACCGCCATTCTGGCTAGTGGGGACAATACTAAACATATAAGTTCCAAAACACTTGCTAACACGATCAGCACCTCAGTGCTCAAGCCATAGGCAAGATCCGGCCTCAAGTCCTCCAGACTGGCCCAACATACTCACGAAGATCACATCTCGCCCCTCGATCGGGGATATCACAAACCATCAAGGCACATATAATACTGAGCGCTCATGTGCGCATACAGACGTGAGGAAGGAATTTCAAGAGTTATATCTCAAGCTGAATCAAGTACACACGATAAGAATTCCAAAAATGGGAAGTTTTCCTAAAGGTTCTACAGCCTCTCGAGGATAAATACAGACGTCTCTGTACCGATCCGCGAGACTCTACTAAACCTGCTCATGACTCGTGAGACCTAATAACCTAGGCTTTGATACCAACTTGTCACGATCCAATTTCCAAACCCTATCGTGATGGCGCCTCTTATGAAGACAAGGCTAGCCAACTAACCCAAATCGTCTCTTTAACAATTAATAAACATAAATGAATAGAAAATACAACTTAATGGTTTTAAAAACCATTAACTAAAACCCAACTCGACCCGACCGGGGTGTCACAAGTCATGAGCATCTAAAGAAGCATGAACACAACTACAGAGTCTGTAATTTACATGGATCAAATTTAAAATCAAAGAAGGGAAAATCAGGTGTCCCGGACGATGGCGGTCACCTTACTCCACTACAATAGTGATACCTTCAATCAGCTCAAAACTCGCTACCGGATGAACAATACCTGCAACTGCACGCGAGGTGCAGGGAGTAAAGTGAGTACTCCAACTCAGTGAGTAATAAGGGTAAATAATAATTGAGCAGCAAGAAATCACGTAAGAGCACTCCATCATGCTATATAGAATAGTACAATCAATGAGAAAATAGTAAAACTGTGAAAATCCTTTAGAATATATCTAGCTCAGTTAAAAACCTCTTTTGAAAATATCCTTTTCCAACAGTCAAGCAAATGAATGTGTAATCAGATAGTGCGAGTCTGCACACAAGTCAGCCCCTCGGGCACAGCACTCCATTAACAAATAACACCAGGGTATCTGGTAAACAGTGCAAGAAATAGCATGGATGCCAATGATATGAGAGTGCCGGATGTCATGCCACGTAGTACAAATAGGAACCAATGCATGAACGCAATGCAATTCACATGACCGTTGCGGCACGCAACCCGATCCATTTGGGTACCCGCGCTCACTGTGGGGGTTCAGACTCCGGAGGGGCTCTTATAGCCCAAGCGCAATATCAATATCACACCATTGCGGCGTGCAGCCCGATCCATCCTCAATCCAGGAATGCACATATAACACTACTGCGCCGCACAGCCCGATCCATGCTCAATCCAGAAATGCACATATAAGCCCCTTGGGCTATAGTAAAATAGCAGTTCTCAGCACAAAACGTCAGTAAAATATCATTTAAGTTCTGAAATCTTAGAAAGATAGCTGAGTTTTCAAAACAGTATTTAATACCTTGGACCGAGATCAAATAATATGCAAAGTAATGCAAAAATAGTGATACCGATACCTGAAGGATTCAAATAATTGGCATGAAGCCCAAAACATGGCAATCAGCCCAAATCATGATAACATCAAGTAGATTTCAGTCAATCATGCAGTAAAATCAATAACCAGGATGGACCAAGTCACAATCCCCAACAGTGCTCTACCCCACGCTCATACTTGGCATGCAAGTCACCACAATACAGCACTATGATGTGTAAATTCGGGGTTTCAAAACCTCAGGATATCATTTACAAGTATTACTCACCTCGAACCGGTGAAATCTCTAGCTTGCGACGCCTTTGCCCCTCGAATAGGCCTCCACACACGTCGAATATTGCCAAAATCAGAGTGAATACATCACACTATGCCAAAGGAACATTACCCAATCGAAAACAATCAAAATATAGCAGAAATCTGGAAACTAGCAATACCCGAGCCCCGGGCCCACTTCTCAAAAAATTACAAAACTCACATTACTGGATTCCTCATCTCGCCACGAGTCCGTGCATATCAAATTCACCAAAATCGGAGTTCAAATTCCCTTCCAAATCCCAAATTTTCATTTCAAACCCCAAGCCCTAGTTCTTCAAATTTTCACCCAATTTTCCAAGAATTAAAGGTTGATTCTTTACTAAAATAGCATTTTGAGGTCACGAGACTTACCTCCAATCAATTCCCATCAAAAATCTCTTCAATTTCTACCAAAAAGCTCTTGAGGTGGTTCAAAAATGGAGGAAATAATGAATGGGTCTCGGATGAAATAACATAATAAACCCTTCTGCCCAGCTAACTTTTCTTCTATGTGAACGCGAGGTCCCTCTCGCGTTCGCGATGCACAAAATTTCCACTGGCCACTATTACTCTTCGTGAACATGGTGACTTACCCGCGAACACGATGCTTGGTCCCCTGAAACTACGCGAACGCGACCCTTTGAACGCGAACGCGTTGAACACCTGAGTTGGGCCCTCTTCTTCTACTACAGGAACGCGTTCCCAGCACCGCGAACACGAAGTACCAGGTCCTCAACTTACGCGAACGCGTGGCCCTAATGCGAACACAAAGAACACTATCCAGACCCCCCAACTTTACTCTACGCATTCGCGACACACCCTGCGCGAACGCGAAGAAGGAATCTTCTACAATTACACAGCTGAAAAACCAGCAATTCCAAAAATCCAAAAATGATTCGTTTGATCACCCGAAATCACCCCGAAGCCCCCGGGATCTCAACAGGGTGCACCAACATATCCCAAAATATCACAAAAACTTGTTCCAATCATCCAAACACCTCAAACAACACTAAAATCATCAATTCACATTGGATTCAAGCCTAAGTTCTTCAAGAACTTTCGAACTGCACTTTCGATCAAAAACCCAACCAAACGACGTCCGAATGACCTGAAAATGTGCACACATATCCAAAATCACCTAATGGAGATACAGCAACTCTCAAAATTCCATTCCGACCCCCGGATTAAAATCTCACCTGCCAACCGGCATTCGCCAGAATACTAACTTCGCCAATTCAAGCCTAATTCTACACCGGGCCTCTAAAATCAATTCCGATCGCACTCCTAAGTCACAAATCATCCCCCGAATCTAACCAAATTTCCAAAAATCACATCCGAGTCTTGTAACTCATAAGTCAACCTCTGATTGACTTTTCCAACTTAAGCCTTCCTTAAAGAGACTAAACGTCTCATTTTACACCAAAACCAAACCAATTCGACTCTAACTCCCCAAATGCTGATAATGAAACATGAAGAAGAAATAAATGAGGAAAACGGGGCGATAATACTTGAGACGACGGGTCGGGTCATCACAGAGAAAAAGTAGTTGAAATTCTAAAATAAATAGACAAGTAAGGGAAGGGTTCCTAAGTTTATACATAAAACAGATCACCCTACACAACACCCGGTAATCATTTATACATGTGGTATTATCGCATGATCATCATATCCATATCTACCATTTCTCACCCCGTTAAGGTATTAAACGCAGAATGGTCTCGTTTTACTTATTACATGCTATTACCCGTCCTCAATCCTATCAGCCCTAGAGGTATTTGGGACTACTAGTCCTAAAGGGAAGAGAGATTTGGGCTTTTTGTGGTTTTAAAAGGATAAAATTCTAAGGTGATAATCAAAAACACATAGAGCAGATATGGGGAAACATATAACAATTAAAGGCTCAAACAGACCTCCTCAACTTAAAGACAGATTATTTAACTTGTCTTACACATACTGGTTATGGTCTTAATTAAACTTAAAGGTTGTTGCAGACTGATTTATTACATATTTCAGATAAGAAATCTGAATCAGACCTGCCTGCTGGTTGTAATTTGACGAAGTCTGATTTAGTCAACCAGTTTACCTTATGTCTTGCCTAGGTGAAACCTATGGGCATGATATCTATTAATGCAGAAGTATACTGATTTTGAAGAAGAAGACTTGTTGGTTACAGAAAAAAAACATAAGTTCTACAGATATTAAGCATTGCTACTACTGATTTTTAGACTTATAGGCAAAATAGACGATTCAGATTTAGTTGATAGCTCATATAGGCATGCTTTCTAGATGCTATTTATTTTAAAACGTTTACAGTCAAAATAAAGTGTAGAAGTCCTATAGGCATGGTGTCTAGAATATTGTTTGTTATTTAAACTAATAAATATGTTTGCCTAGTGATATATGCATATGCAGAATTCAGGAAGTCATATAGACATGTTATCTATGTGATATGCAGAAATACAGAAGCCTTTAGACATGGTTTCTATATGAAATGAGGAAGCTATAGACATGGTTTCTATAAAATGCAGAAGTGCAGAAACTTATAGGCAGGATTTCTATAAAATATGAAATGCAAAACCTATAGACAGGATTTCTATAAAATGCAGAAGTGCAAAACCTATAGACATCGTTTCTACACATGAAATGCAGAATCCTATAAATATGGTATCTATATGAAATGCGTAACCTATAGATATGGTATCTATATAAAATACAGAATCCTATAAACATGGCTTCTATATGAAATACAAAATGAAAGTTGAAAGCAGGATATGAGGGCAGAAGTATGATAATTCCCTGTGAACATGATATCTACCTCTTTGCATGCATGATTGACCCTCCCCTTTTCACTAAAAGCCCCAATAAATACTACAAGATTATTACAGCCCAGAATTGAATAAAAAGAGAAATAAAATTACATCAGAAAACTAAAAATTCCAACTAAAGAGAGCTTGATTCAGACTTCTGTCTGAAGCATGAAATAAACCAACTCCAAAGATCAAATTTCCAAAGCCTTTCTCTTATTTGGGATGTATAAGAGTTCCCTAAGAGTCTCAGATGGACTCCGGACAATACTTACACCCAAATATATTGCAGAATTGAGTTATAGTGCAGTGTGGAAGGGCCAGCCCTCAAATGTCCAAGTTCAAAGGGAAGTCAAGATCCTAAATCAAGGCTCATAGAGGGGGGCAGAACTTAGAATCTAAGAGAAAATGTAAGTGCATAGAGGGGATTTTAGGGAAAGCCAAGACAGACTGGTGGTCATACCTAGCAATTGGAAGTGCTGGCACACCCCAACCAGCCTGTTAGCCACATTTTTTGAGAGTAAAGATCACTTAAAGGATCAAGTCCAGACATGAGTAACAACTTAGATGTTGCCATGTTCTGAACTTTAACTCAAATACATAGAAGGGAATATGGGTACAGGGATTCACAGCAGAAACAGATGCAAAGAGAACAACATACATATTTAACACTAAGCATGGACAGCAAAATAGACAGGATTGTAGAAGCTATAAAATAAACACATTGGGATGAGGCTGAAAACTAAATTAGAACATACCAGTTCAGGGAAACAAGAAAGAAAGCAGTAGTCTTATAAAGCCAAATTGCAAGCAAATAGTTAGAAGATCTTAGAAGAGAGCTACGAGATTATGTGTGTAAAAGTGTTAAATTGAGAATTGTGTAATTGAAAGTGTCTGAAAAGTGTCGAATTCAAGGTGTGTTGGTGAGAAAGGAGTTATGCCTTTTTTATAGTGTAGAATGCAAGTAAAATAAGGTAGGAGAATAATTTAAAATCAGTTGTCAATCATTTACACAAGTTTCCCTTTAGTTAAGGGATTCTGATTTCAAACCGGTAAAATAATTAAGGAAAGAGCTTGATCAAACACTTTTCCAAAGCAGCACAAGAAGGTAAATACACAGAGATTTATTTAAGGAAAATTCTGATAGCACACGGTTTGTGCAAGTAAGGAAAGGAAATCAATTAACAGCCAGTAAATCAATAAAAATCAATCAAACCTAAAAAAGATTCTGAATCATAAGTTAGAAAACCTTTTTTCGAAAGAAAGAATTCAACACACGTATAAAAGCACACATCCATACTTAAGCACGAAGAACTATGTGCTAATCAGTAGGAGAGTCTAGCATAGAAGAATTTAAAAATTCAGAGTCGTAAACAAAGAGATTCAAACTTAGTTCATAGACTCAGAATGATTCTAAAAGAGTTAAGGGTTCCAAAATAGAACACCTAATCCAAATACAAGATCAACCTCGTCAAAACCCCTCAAATTTTAGGGTTTCTATTCTTCGAATTAGATACAGAGACATGGAGGCAGCTGATTGAAACATGCTCAGAGATATCTTTCAGAGACTCATGAGAAAATAAACAAATACAATAGCAAGTTCGAAGCAAACAGAGTAAAGAAACTGATTTGAAGCTTAGTGAGGAGAAGGAACATGTTTAAGAAAAAATGGGGACTTAAACAAGTTCAGAAGAGAGGTAGCATAACACTTAAGGAAATAGTAGAGGAAACATGTTTAAAAAGAACTCAAACAAGGTCAAGTAAAAGGAAAACAAAGAACTAAAGAACTCAGTAGGAAATACATGTAGGAGAACAGATTATCAGAAAAGTATATCAACAAAACATATAAGAAAAACAAAGCAAGATGAACATGCAAGCATGGTGTAGAAACACAGTAGAAAGACAAGGCATAGAACAACATATATAGTAGAAAAACATAAGAAAGCAGTAGAAGCACATGCGTGACAAATACGGAAAAGAAAAGTCGGAGAAATATTTTGAACTTTTTCAGAAACCCTAAATCGAAGAGAAGAGGTTTTAAAGGATAATTTTGAAAGAAAATTGGGGGAAAACATTTTAAAACTCACATAGAGCACAGATATAGAACAGATTTAAGAAAATAATTAGAGAAAACCTCGAATAGCTAGGTTTTTAGTGGAACCCTAAAATGAGAAAGGCTTGGAAAAGGTCTGATCTGAGTCGGATAAGTCAGACATAGGCTCATAAGGCTTGGCTACGGCGGAGCAAGGCCGGAGAGGCCATAGAACCTTGAATAGGAGAAGATCTGAACGGACACCATCGAGGTCAGACCTCGAAACTTCAAATACCAAGTGTTCAAGAGCAGGGGGAGATAAGTGTAGGCCATCCATGTCCTGAGAGGCCATGGACTCCGGTGAGTTTTGAGGTTGAAAAATGGTAGAAGACGATTAGGGTTTCAGGAACCTTTAAGAGAGTTTGAGAAAGGAGAGTGTTTGGAGGCGGCTGAGAGAAAAGAATGAGAGGATTCAGGTAGTCATTTGGGTTTAATTATGGAAGGGTGGATAGGAGCCGTTGATCTCTCATCAAAAGGGCTTGGTTAGGTAATTTTAAACGGGTTAAGGGTTGGGTTAAGTGAGATTGGGCTAATCCAAAATTGGGTTCGAAATTGGGTCGATTAGGGGAGCCAATTTTGGCTATAATTGGAATAAAATAAGGCCAGGTTTTAAATAGCCAGTTTTCCTTCTTTTTATTTTATAAAAATAGTAAAAATAATTTTGAAAGAAAATTAACAGTACTGGATTAGTTAATAATATATAAATATCAATTTCAAAATATTGGAGCCAATTTCATAATTATAAAATGCTGTTAAATCTTAAAATAGACTAGAATTGTAATTATATGCAATTTAGCTTTTAAAATATCAAATAAATTGGTAAAAACATGTAAAAATTACTTTAGCTATATTTTAGCATAAGTATAAGAATAAAATAAACTATTCACAATCAATAATAATTTTTGAAATAATTATTGATTTTTGTATAGCTATAATGGACAATAAATTGATTTAAAAACTCTTTAAAAATTGGAAAAAATAATAAAACACTTGGGCATACTTATATATGCATATATATGCTATTTTAGAATTATTTCTATGTAAAAAATACATAGGAAAAAATTAGGTATCAACAGCTGCCCCCTTTACCTAGGAAGGATGAAAGAGTTATCGGGTAAAGATATGATGGCCAATTTTGACCGAACGAAACTGTTTGAAGAGTTTGACCGTGCTTTGGTTCCTGAGCTACCTATATATCCTTGGTCTTACAGGAATCAGGCCATATGTAGTTCAGGATCCGTTGGCGGAGTATGCCGAAGGAGATCTTTCAAGAACGGATGCGATATGGGAGGTTAAGAGTCTGATAGGGCTGCGGGATCACTCCTATCGAGATGGCCACTACTCGCCGGTTTACCTGAAGATAAGCAATACTTATATATTGTGCATAAATTTAAACATGATGCAAGTTCCTGTCGGACCATAAATGTTGTCTTTGGACGGTTAGGATGACATCCTTGGACCATGATGTCCTGGGCCATGAAACATATAATAAAGGATTCGCAGGCTATGAAATGATGCTGTCGGGCTATGAGAATGATGCCTCCGACCGATGATGCCTTTGAATAATGATATGCAAGAGATAAAAGGGGGTCCTCAAGCCATGGCATGGCATTCTCGGGCTATGAAGATGGTGCCTCCGAACAATAACGCCCTTGGACAGTTTGGTGATCTTTAAGCCCATGCAATGTGATAGGTGGCGATCTTTCAGTCGATGCAAGACATAAATAAAGGTGGCGATCTTTCAGCCATACAGGGCATAAATAAAGGTGGCAATCTTTAAGCCAGTCAAGATGTAAATAAGGGTGGCGATCTTTCAGCCGATGCAAGACATAAATAAAAGTGGCGATCTTTCAGCCATGCAAGATGTAAATAATGGTGGCGATCTTTCAACCATGAAAGATGGAGACAGGGCTTAGTCTAGGAAGGTAGAACGGTAGCCTTATGTAATGCAGAGAATGCAGATGGAGGTATAGCTTAACCTTAAAAGGCATAACGGTAGACTTATGCAATGTAGAGAATGCAGATGGAGAAAGAGCTTAACCTCGAAGGCAGAATGGTAGCCTTATGCATTGCAGAGAATGCAGATAGAGGTAGAGTTTAACCTCGGAAGGCAGAATGGTAGCCTTATGCAATGCAGAGAATGTAGATGGAGGTAGAGCTTAACCTCGAATGGCAAAATGGTAGCCTTATGCAATACAGAGTATAAAAAGTGAATAGTAACAGAGTTTCTTAGCTGATAGCTAATTAAGATATTGTGGTTGCTGGGGATATTGTGCAAGGATAGTGATCGTGAATAGGTGCGGTGGTCCTGAAAAGTATGAGTTGCATAAATATGTTTGATGATTTTGCGTCTTGGGTACCTGCATTCATAAAAAAATTGTGAGTTTTGCAAAGGGGAAAAGTTAATTCGTATACCCAGTGACTTTGCTCAACCTACTCAGCTCTGATTTGGTGATACTGTGTGTATCCTTGGGGTAGCATTGCTAAACATAGCACCTTTGGTGATAGACTGTATGATTTAGTTAAATATAGAATAAATACATAGCTAAGAATAGTTTTCTTTAGATGAACCAACGACTGAGACGTGGTCCACGACATTGCAACATATTTTGTTACGGAATTTCCCCTCAAAATTCTGTCCCCAATTTGCTGAGCTGCTGCTTCTAATGGCTGCTAACAATAAATGGCTGAAATCAACTTCAGAATTTTGAGGAGGATCCTCAAAATTCTGCCCCAGTTTCCAATCAGGGGGGTGAAAATTTTATTGAATTGTGACCGAACCCATAATGTTGCCTACGTATCCCCTCTTAAATGGGAATCAGGTCAGGCATAGTTCAAATTACATCATAAAAGGGAATCATAAAGATTACACATAGTAATGCTTGACTGCATCTGAACTGATTGATTTTGGCCAAACTTCTCCGTCAATTTCTGCAAGTATAAAGGCTCCCCCTGTCAGAACCCGATGAACCATGTACGAACCCTGCCAGTTGGGAGAGAATTTCCCCTTGGCTTCATCTTGGTGTGGAAATATTTTCTTCAATACCAGTTGTCCTGGTGTGAACTATCTTGGCTTGACTCTTTTGTTGAAGGCCCTAGATTCTGTTCTGATAAAGCTGACTATGGAAAACTGCATTCATTCTCTTTCCATCTATAAGAGCCAACTGCTCGTAACGACTCTTCACCCATTCTGCATCATCGAGTTCTGCTTCCTATATGATCCTTAAAGAAGGGATCTCTACCTCGGCAGGAATGACTGTTTCTGTACCATAAACCAGCATGTAGGGATTTGCTCATGTTGATGTGTGAATTGTGGTGCGGTACCCCAATAAAGCAAATGATAACTTCTCGTGCCTCTGCTTATGCTTCTTTATCATTTTCCTCAGTATCTTCTTGATATTCTTATTGGCGGCTTCCACAGCTTCATTTATCTGAGGTCTATAGGCTATAGAATTCTGTGCTTGATCTTGAAGGTTTCACACATGGCTTTCATCAAGTCACTATTGAGATTGGAACCATTATTAGTAATGATTTACTCTGGGATGCCGAACCAACAAACAATACGGTCGTGGACAAAGTCTTTCACGACTTTCTTGGTCACTGCTTTGTATGATGTTGTTTCAACCCATTTGGTGAAATAATCAATTGCTACTAAGATAAACCTATGCCCGTTGGAAGTAGAAGGCTCGATTGGTCCGGTAACATCTATTCCCTATGGCGTAATTAAAGCCGTTTTCTCAGCATCTTCTTCATCCATCCAGATTTGATGATACCCAACAAAACAATCTACGAATAATTGTAACTCGTGCTTGGTGCAATTGTCAATCAGGATGTGTATGTTCAACAAGGGGAAGTCATCTTTTGGACTAGCCCGGTTGAGATCCCGGTAATCGACGCAGACTTTAACCTTCTCGTCCTTCTTTGGCACTGGCACGATGTTGGCTTACCACACTGGATACTCCACTAACCTAAGAATCTTAGCTTTGACATGCTTAGTGACCTCTTCCTTGATTTTTAAACTCATATTTGGCTTGAATTTTCTGAGCTATTATTTTACTGGTGGACAGGCCGGATCAGTCGGCAATTTGTGAGCCATAATAGATGTACCCAGACCAGTCATGTCATCGTACGACCAGGCAAATATGTCCTCATACTCTCTTATAAACTCTGTATACTCCTCCTTCTCTGATAGGGACAAATAAACGTTAATCCGTGTTTCTTTGATGTTTTCTGCATCTCCCAGGTTAACAATCTCATTCTCGTCCAAGTTGGACTTAGGCCCATTTTTGAAATTCTCAACTTCATTAACAATCTCTTCCAATATATCATCTTCCTTTGATTTTATGTCCGTTTGTTACGTAGTCTCGTTGCACGTCACAGTCGTTGGTTGTTGCGACCAAAACACTCACGCAAGTGTACGCGATCGACAAGTAATATAGTAGTAAGTAAAGTATCGCTCCCACAGAGAATTGTGATCAACTTCTCAACTGATTTACACTCAAACAATTACCAATTCAAGCTAAATTGTCACAAAATATATAGAACCAATTTACAAATTACTTAGTAATTAAATAATAATTCAACACAAAATTACTACACCAATTA
>MU702469.1:16500-35381 GCA_026770625.1 Nicotiana glauca | reverse complement strand
TACTCATATTCATACAAATATCAACAATAAAAGTCTTAAACACAATATAAACAAAGAACTAGAAGAAAGTTTAGAAGTTCTCTTTGAATCCTTGCTCCAAGATGTTGTTCTTCTTCTCTTCTCCTAGCTCCAAGATGAATCTCCTCCTCCTCCTTTTCTCTAAAATCTGATCTCCCTTTCTCTCTTTTTCAATAATGGAGGTTTACTTTAAGTAAATTGAGTGGATTCCTTCAGTTTTCCCATTTTACCCCTCAATAATACACTTCCCGGACAGCAATACGCGAAGTAATGCGCGAAGAAGACACTTCGCACATCTCTTCGCGCGACCAAGGCAGAATGTTTTCCAAAATGGGCGAAGAAATGCGCGAAGTGTTTACTTCGCGCATCTAGGAATTCGGTAAAATGCAGAAAATCAAAGTTGTAGCCCTTTTAAATAGCTATCCTTCAATATATTATGGAGCCCAAACGGAGTTCTGAGTAAAAAATTATGGGCATTTTACTAGACAATGTGTCGTATGCCTACTCAACTCATTGTTTTGTTCTCCAGACTTGCGTTGTGACCCCCGAACACGATTCCAACTTGATTTATTTAGCTTTTACTCAGACTTCAAAGCCTCAAATTACTCAAATTCATTCCGAATTAATTCTTAAGTTGGAAACTCTTCCTGCAAGGCATAAATCATGAATTTAGTACAACTTATAATCATTTAAGCTCAAATCATTGTGAAATGCAATACTTATAGTGTTGTTACAATAACTAAAACATGAGTTTTTAGCCTATGATCAAGTTGGTTCATCAAGATAAGTAATAGTAATGCAGTATAAGTAAAGTAATGAGAGAAAATGATAGGAGTAAGATTTATAAGAAAAATTGAAATGCTTCGATAAATTCCATAAATGTTTTGGACAATGGAGCTCTTTCTAGCAAAAAATAAAATTGCGAAAGGAAATTAAACTAGTAAAATAAAATAGTGCATGGTGCTTGTTCAGCCTTGCTACCCCGAGGCACGCCGGCCTCTGGTGGTTCTGACGGTCCAGTTACTGAGGCGTGCTCCTCTGCTTACTACCTGTATAGATGGGCCTTCCTCCCCCTCCTCTTTGAGAATGACACAGCAATCCATATCCTCGTCTTCTAGGAACAAATTCCTCATTGCTGCTAGGGCCTCTTCTTCTTCTGACCCGTAGATGACCTTGGCCGATTGGAAGGTCTGCTCCAAACGGGGTATCGGCTACTCCAATGGATAGTAAGGACCGCGCCAGGGTAGCGACCATTCGTTGAATTCTTTCCAGGAAGTACATATCCCAATCGAAAAGTAGTTCCATGCTTCTTGAGCTTGACGGGTTTAGCGATTCCTTGGATATTCTTGCCAAGTCCCTTACCAGGTTCATACCTGCTCCAGTTCAATATGCTTTCAATTTTGTTATCCCAACACTTATCCTTATCGACGACGTTGACTCGTTCGATGTGGTGGTAAGTTTCTCCGCCTAACTTTCTTCTTCCTCTGATTGTTGAGTTGGTCTGGCAACTATATATGGGATTTTTACCGTCGCCGTGAATGATCACCTCTTGGTGATTCCACTCAAACTTCACTGCCTAATGTAGTGTTGATGCCACGACCCCAGCGGCGTGAATACATGGTCGTCCCAACAATAGATTATAGGATGTCGGCACATCTATCACTTGAAAGTCAACATCAAACCAAGTGGGCCCCATTTGCAAACATAAGCTAATCTCTCCAATAGTGGACCTATGAGAACCATCGAAAGCTTTAACATTGATGGCCCTTTGCTTGATTTCATGCAACCCCTTTCCCAGTGTCCTAAGTGTTACCAACGGACAAATATTGATATTGGATCCCCCATCGACCAGGATCCTGGTGATAAAATAATCTTCGCACTGCACAGTGATGTGCAATGCCTTGTTGTGATTCAATCCCTCCGGTGGCAGCTCATCTTCATGAAAAGTGATCTTGTGACTCTCCAACACCTACCCTACCATGTTAGCCATCTCTCCATCGGTGATGTTGCTTGGTACATACGCCTTACTCAGTACTCTTAACAAGGCATTCTTATGTGCATCGAAATTTTGTAGCAAAGCAAGGATAGAAATCTGTGCTAGTATTTTGTTCAGCTGATCAATGACTGAGTATTCCTTTGCTTGTATCTTTATCCAGAGATCCTCGGGCACAGTTTCAGTAATGGTTGGCTGTCTAGAGGCCTGCTTACTCGGCTCAGCCAAGTGTTCTGGCCGTTCGGTTCTTGTCATACCATATGCCGCAACTGCTTCTCCGAAATTGGTTTTCCCTTTCCTTCTTGCCTCGGCTATGTAGTTCATAGTATGGCTTTTGTGTGGAAGGGTGCTACAGCTTTCATTGCTACCGGAATGGGCACCCTAGCTTTGGAAGGTACTATAGCAACTTCAAATGGTACAGGTGTCTTTGAGGACCCAAACTTGAACCTCAATTGGTGTTGGTATCTTCGCAGAGGATGGTGTTTTAAACTCAAGTGGTATGGACATGTTCACCTTGTCATCTCTAGAAGGCTGAATCTGGACTATAATCGGATTAAGGGTAACTATTGGTTTCTTTGTATCGTCACCTTCCGTGATCAAACCGATTGATCCTTTTGGGATCCAAATCATCCTTTATTTCAATCACGTGAACACCTCCACCCTTGTGGTCTGGTAGAGGTTTGTTGCGGACATTTGGAGCAGGATCCTTTGCCACAATAATTTTGTTGTCAATCAAAGCCTGGATCTTATCCTTTAGGGAGCGGCATTCATCAATGGTATGCTCTTTCATGCCAGAATGGTATGCACAGGTTTTATTTGGGTTGACCTATTGGGAAGGGTTTTCATGGGTTACAGCAGGGATAGGGTGACATAACGAGCAGCTTTGAGTCTTTCATACAGCCGGTCGATTGGTTCAGCAATGGCGGTATATTATTTGTGAGGTTTGCGGTCAAAATTTGGTCGGGGTCTAGGAAAGTTTTGGTGAGGGGGAGGTGATTGATAGTGGGCTTGTTGGGTGTTGTAGGCTTGGTAGACGTGTATGGGTTGGGAATGTTTGGGTGAAGCAGGTTGGTATGTAAGATGTGGAGGTGACTGATAAGTAGGTGGGGGAGTTTGGCAGGAAAGCGAGGGTGCTTGGTAATTTGGAGTGAGCTGATATGTAAGTGGAGGCATGGGATAAGTTTTGTATTTGATAGGTGATTTGGTTCTCTGCGCAATAATTACGGCACCTATATCCTTCTTCTTGGACGTACCACCAGACTGTAGAGCCTTGTTGGTGGCCTGCAAAGCTACCAAGTTCGTAACCATACCACTTTTAATAACTTTCTCGATCCTTTCTCCCAGTTTGATGATGTCAGAAAGTTTGTGATTCTCGATCAGCATCAATCTTTCATAATATTGTGGATCTTGAGCCCGGACAAAAAACTTGTTCATCTATTCTTCCTCCAAAGTAGGTCGGACCTTGGCAGTCTCTGATCTCCAACGAGTGGCATACTCGTGGAATGTTTCTGTGGGTTTCTTCTTCAAATTCTGAATGTAAAACACATCTGGTGCATTTTCCATATTGAACCTGAATCTATCCATGAAGTCGGATGCCATACTCACCCAGTTCGACCACTTCTTCGGGTCTTGGCTAATGTACCAAGACAGACGTCTCCTCTCAGGCTCCTTATAAAAAGCTTCATTTAAATATTTCTGTCCTTTCCTACTCCAACCAGCTTGTCGCAGTATGTCCTCAAATGGACTCTAGGGTCTCCCGTTCCATCAAACATCTCGAACTTGGGAGGTTTGTACCCCTCGGGCAGTTTGACAGCTAGTTGTATGCAAAGGTCCTCGTAGTTCAGTCCCTCGATCCCCTTACTTCCTTCGATGCCCTGAATTCGGCTAGTTAGTTTCTTGAATTCTTCTGCCAAGTTTCTGATGAGAGAGTCTTTTTCATCAGACTCAGGTATGCTTATGACGGGTTGAACGGAGTGGGGTATGGTTTCCACATAGATGAGGGTGTTATAGTGAGCGTAGGGATGGTCATTCGTAGAGTTTAGTGGTTTGTGGATGAGTAGTGGAGTGTTGTTGGAAGTGTGGCAAGTATTGCAGTGATGGTGAGGAGCGAGATGGTAGGTTTCGATATGTTTTGTGAAGGTGTGGGGTTCTGAGCTTTAGGAAAATTGACATCTGGGGTGGTGAGAGAAAATGACAAGCTTGCCAAATTCTGGACTTGATCAAGTTCCTCCTGAAATTTTAGCAATTTCTGCTCGAGTTGGGATTCACTTTCTTTGGAGACATGAGTACCTTGAGTTATTTCTACAGGTTCAACCGAGTTTTCCTTTCTGATGTTGCTCAAATCTTCCATCTTTCCCTTGTTCCTATTTTTGATGGGACTAGGAGGAGGAGTGGGTGAAGGGCCCTTGGATCTTGTGGAGGATGATAACGATGCCAGAGTGCACAAACTAACCTTTGGGACGGATAAAATAAAAGTAAAAAAACAAAAAGGTAACAAGTTAGTAAGGATTATAAGAAAAAGATGTTGTGATATTTAAACAATTAGTGCGAGAATATAAACTGTATCCTAATTTGGGAGCCTCGTTGTGCCCGAGGTAGGCCTAGCGATAAGTTGATTTGGAGAACTTATAATGCTAAATGCCTCATTTTATTGATAAAAATAAGACGAATCCCAAAACGACACTAAAATAGCAGAAGATAAAAATGTTACTAATGGCCATCGGCCTTATTACATTTAAGCAAAAGAAAAGGAATCCTAACTACTTGGTCCCAAAAGGACCTTCCCTAGACTTGGCATCTTTGGCTCTATCGAATAGCTTCACCAGCTTGCGAAGTCCTAGCAACAAGTAGGCTTTGGCCAGGTGTCCACCTTCGTTTCCCTCAGCATTCTATCAGTCCTCGATCCACTTAATGAACTTCCATTCCAGCTCCACCAAACCCCGCTCAAACTACATCACTCGCTTGTTGGCGCTGACAGCCATGTCATTCCACTATTTAATCAGCTTTTGGTTGGATTCTTGAATTTCACAGTTCTCACTTTCGCATTCCCGAATCCTCTTGCATAGCTGGTTGTACTTAACATGTGCTTCAGCCTTTTCATCGATGATCCTATGACCTCGGACAAACCCGGGTTGACCCAAATCATTATGATTATCCTCGAACCAGCTTGGATAGTATGGAGTATAACCAGCATGGTACCTCTTCGGCTCAATAGTGTCTCTTCCCATGATGATTTTTTAGTGCCACCTGTGTGGGGCTTGGCACTTGTAAGGGTTGTCATCAGCTTGGAAATCAGCCCGGAAGTGACTCATCTTGTCGACCCTTGGTATAACCTGCTTCCTACCGGCCTGTCTTATGACTCGAAGAGGGACATAAGGATAAGTTCCTCTCAAATTGATAAGTATCAGAAATGGTGCATCTCTAGATCGGGCAATGAACTCTTCAGTAGGGAACTATTCGAATATCCATTGTATTGTTCCTCCGTCAGATTTTCAAACAATTCTACTCATCCTTTGTCATCTTCTGGTTGAGCAAACATATTGGGCATATAGTTCATTTACCTTGGCTGATGGAAGGCAATATGATCATCCCGATCCCTACGCTGGATCTCTTGTCGATACTCATCCTTCTAGAGATGTTCCATGAGCCAGAGTTGGAGTAATAAGTTGCAACCCTCAAAGTGCTTGGATCTGTGTTGGCATTTCTCCAAGGCTCGGTATATCTTGACAATAATCATGGGCACTATGCTAAATGGTTGCCTGCCAATTCCTTCCATTAAGGTCTTGGTGACCATGGCTAGTCGGGTATGGATCATCGCTTTCTTCATAGGAAATACTATCATCCCCAAGAAGCAGAACATGAAGACAAAGACCCTTCTTTGGATATGCCCCAATGATGTGAGGGCGAACTCCTCAGGGTAAGTACGGTAAGATTTGCTGTGATCGTACCTTTTGTACAAATATTAAAAGGGAATGTACGACTCCTTCAGGCAAGTTAAATCTGGATTCTTGTTTAGACTCATCATCTTGAGAAAGCCTCGGCCCTTGCGATTTTCTGGCATTAGTAGACCTGGAGTTTCCCATGTTGTACCAGCCAGTCCTCCTATTTCCTCTAGTAAGGGTGTCATCTCAATGTCTCCAAAGAGGAACACAGACCTATCACAATCCCAGAATAGAGTGGCAGCTTTTATGGTTTTGTTGTTGGGTTGAATTTCCAGGAGAGAATGTAGATTTCCTAGATATTTTCGGACAAGAGCTTGATCACTAGAATGAAGATCTTCCCACCAGCTTAACAATTTGGGGTGGATGTTGGTGACCATGCTGAATGTGGGGACCTCGTGCCTCATTTCTACAAGACAAAAGTGTTAGGCCTTTACTCCCACCAGACTCGACTATTAAATATTAACAATTGGCATAACAAGCATTTAGTTCTCCAAATAAATGCACAAACGTGGTAGCGTCCGTTTGGATTTTAGGAAAACCCGGTGGACTTTGGATAAGGCTATATTAAAGAGTCATTATGCGGACAACATAACTGACTTGGCTAGGTTTCACAATGATGCATGCACAATTAAATAGAGTAGGGTTTCTATGGGGTATTAGACTGGTACCCTTGAGTGGACAATTTAAGAGGGAAAGGCAAGGAAACGTTGACTACACCATTGATCGACTGATTTTACTACAAATATGCCTTTGCCGGATTTAGGGGGTGATAATATCGGAAGGGCGCAACCACTCATTATAAGCGTTGCTATGGTATTTTGTTTGGAACAAGTGGAATATGATGTTGAATATGCAGTTACAATAATCAAATAAGTTGTCACGTATTTGCACGTTCATAAAGTAATGATTACAACAGTTTCTCATAATTTACAACAGTATTAAAGGGAAGCGATAAAAGAGCTTTAAGAGAAATAAAGGAAAGAAACAAAGAGCCAAGTCAGTTTCGAAGTAGAAGAGGGAAATAAATACTTAAAGTTTATAAGGAAGAGTAAATTTACAAATAGCATGAAATGGTAAAAGCCTTAAAGAAATCCCCAGCATAGTCGCCAAGCTATCGATGCCCCATTTTTCCTCCGCTGAAATCGGGTTTATGAAATTTGGGAGGACAACCCGTTCCCTTTTGGGAATTGGTTTTTTGAATTGAAGAGTCACCACCTAATGATTAAGTGCATTAGGACACTAAAGAAGAACTTTGATTTAGAAAACCAGAGATTGGGTAAGGGCTTGAAATATCCCGAGGGGAAGGTGTTAGGCACCCTTCGAGATCCACTAATGTGGTTCCTAGCCATACTATAATCGTGACTTTAAATGCAAGCAACAAGTGGACAAGTAAGAGTGACAAATATGAGAGGGGGGTTTAACATAATTGTCGTAAGAAATTGCAATTAAAAGCAGTTAAAGAAGCTGAAGTTTGAGAGAAAAAAAAAAGCAGTTTTAAAATTCTTGAATAAATGAGTGAAAGAGGAGGAAATTTTCACATAGTTTTTGCGAGCAATTGAAGTTAAAAGTATTTAGAGAGGCTGAAGTTCGAGAAAAAACAATTGAAATTCTAAAATAAATAGACAAGTAAGGGAAGGGGTCCTAAGTTTAAACATAATATGGATCACCCCACACAACACCCGGTAAGCGTTTATACACGTGGTGTTATCACTTGGTCATCATATCCATATCTACCGTTTCCCACACCGTTAAGGTATTAAACACAGAATGGTCTCGTTTTACTTATTACATGCTATTACCCATCCCCAATCCTATCAGCCCCGGAGGCATTTGGGACTACAAGTCTTAAAGAGAAGGGAGATTTGGGCTTTTTGTGGTTTTAAAAGGATAAAATTCTAAGGCGACAATCAAAACACGTAGAGCAGCTATGGGGAAACACATAACAATTAAAGGCTCAAACATGCCTCCTCAACTTAAAGGCAGATTGTTTAGCATGTCTTGCACATACTAGTTATGGTCTTAATTAAACGTAAAGGTTGTGGCAGACTGATTTATTACATATTTCAAATAAGAAATCCGAATCAGACCTGCCTGCTGGTTGTAAATTAACGAAGTCTAATTTAATTAACTAGTTTACCTTATGTCTTGACTAGGTGAAACCTATAGGCATGATATCTATTAATGCAGAAGTATACTGATTTTGAAGAAGAAGACTTGTTGGTTACAGAAAAAAAACATAAGTTCTGCAGATATTAAGCATTGCTACTATTGATTTTTAGATTTATAAGCAAAATAGACGATTTAGATTTAGTTGATAGCTCCTATAGGCATGCTTTCTATATGCTAATGATTTTAAAACGTTTATAGTCGAAATAAAGTGCAGAAGTCCTATAGGCATGGTGTCTAGAATGTTGTTTGTTATTTAAACCTATAAATACTTTTGCCTAGTGATAGATGCATATGTAGAATTTAGGAAGTCCTATAGAGATGTTATCTATGTGATATGTAGAAATATAGAAACCTACAAACATGGTTCTATATGAAATGTAGAAGCTATAGACATGGTTTCTATAAAATGCAAAAATGCAGAAACTTATAGGCAGGATTTCTATAAATTATGAAATGCAGAACCTATAGACAGGATTTGTATAAAATGCAGAAGTGCAAAACCTATAGACATGGTTTCTACACATGAAATGCAGAATCCTATAAGCATGGTATCTATATTAAATGCGTAACCTATAGACATGGTATCTATATGAAATACAGAATCCTATAAACATGGCTTTTATATGAAATACCGAAATGAAAGTTGAAAGCAGGATATGTGGGAAGAAGTATGATAATTCCTTATGAACATGATATCTACCCATTTGCATGCATGATTGACCCTCCCCTTTTCATTAAAAAGCCCCAATAGTTATTACAAGATTATTACAACCCAGAATTGAATAAGAAGAGAAATAAAATTACATCAGAAAACTAAAAATTCCAACCAAGGAGAGCCTGATTCAGACTTCTGTCTGAAGCATGAAATAAACCAACTCCAAATATCAAATTTCCAAAGCATTTCCCTTATTTGGGATGTATCAAAGTTCCCTAAGAGTCTCAGATGGACTCCGGGCAGTGCTTAATGTTGATACCTAATTTTTTCCTATGTATTTTATATACCCAAATGTTCTCAAAATAGTATATTCATGCATATATAAGCATTCCCAGGAGTTTTGGTATTTTTTCTTATTTTTTAAAGTTCTTAAAATCAATTTGTTGTCTATTTTAATAGTTCAAAATTCAATAATTATTTTCAGACTACTATTATTGACGAATAATTTATTTTATTCTCATATTTACACTAAAATATAATTAAGGTGATTTTTGTACATTTTTACAAAATTGCTCGTTATTTTTAAAAGATAATTGCATATAAATGCAATTATAGCCTATTCTACGATTAATAGTATTTTCTAATTATAAAATTAGTTATAATACTTTTTTAATTAATACATATGTATTATTAATTGGTTCAACATCTTCAATTTTCCTTTAAAATCATTTTTACTATTTTTATAAAGTAATAGGGGAAAACTGGCTATTTCAATTTTAGCCACATTTCATTTCAATTATAGCCTCAATCGGCCCCAATCCTAATGCCCAATTGGGTTGTCCCAATTCCAATATAACCCAACCCCTGACCCATTAAACTAAACTCGCCAGCTTTTATATTTAATCTTGGTCGTTGATCATTTTGGTCAACGGCCCTCCTTCACTATTTCCTTTTTAATCCCATCAAAACCCTAACCCTATCTCTCATTCCTCTCATGTAGCCGCCTTTGAACCCTCTCCCTTCCCTCAAATGCTCTCTAACACTCAAAACCCTAGCCGCCTCCAGCGTCTTCTCTGACTAGTTCTCACCGGAGTCCATGGCTTCTCAGGCTGTGGACGGCCTATGCTCACTTCCCTTCACCCCAAATCATGGTTGTTTAGGGTTTTCGAAGTCCAACCTCAAAGATGTCCGTTCATATCTTCTACAGATCTGAGGTCCTATGGCCTCTCCGGCTTCGTTCCGACGTGTTCGAGCTTTAAAAGGACTAGCTATGGTTCAGACCTGTTCGAGACCATATCCTTTCCAAGCATTCTCATTGCTAGGGTTTCTGAGAAACCCTAAAATCTTGTTCGAGGTTCCTTCTTCCTTTATTTTCTTAGATCTGTGTTATACTAGAGGTTTTAAAGCTTTTCCCTAATTTTCTTTCCAAAACTAGTTTGTTTCAATTTAGGTTTTTTCAAAATCTTAAAACGATTTCCGTTTCTTCTTTTCTTCTTTCTTTGTGTGAATTTGTCTGTTTATGCCATGTTTTATGAGTTTTTGCTTATGTCTTGTATCCTTTCCTCGCATGTCTTCTCTTATTTGTCGTTATTACGCATGTGCTTCTATTTATGCTCTATTATTTCTTCTACTGGTATCTACAACATGTTTTTACATGTCTATCTTATGTGTTCCTTTACTATTCTCTTACTGAGTATTGTTTGCCTTTACCGGACCTGTGTTTGAGTTCTAAACCTATTTCATCTACTGTTCCTAAGTTCTATGTTACCTCTTTTCTCTCCTGAACTTGCTTAAGTTTTGGGCTTTTCTTAAACCTGTTCTTCATGATTTTTCACAAACCTGTTCTTCATGATTTTTCACTGTATATGTGTGCTCTGAAAGAGACCCTGAGTCTGTTTCAATGATTTGCCTTCTCCTTTCTGTACCCCACTCGAATTGAAACCCTAGGGTTTGGGATTTTTGTGAGTTTTGGGTTCTTTGTTGGGACTAGGGTTCTATTTAGGACCCTGGGCTCTCTCAAACTCATGTTGAGTCTATAAACTGAGTTGGAACTTTCCTTTGCTTATGATTTTGAAACTGTCTATGCTAATCTTTTCTTTCTTGTTTGACACTTGTGTGCTTATATATGAGGGTTTTTCTTTCAAAAGGGTTCTGCACTATTCTAATTCTAAATGGGTACCTTGGGTGTAAGTAATGCCGGGAATTCCTAAAATTCCTTGGAACTTTGGAAACACCTTTGATAAAGAGAAGGCTTTGGGGATCTGGACCCCGGAGTCGGTTACATACATAATATTGGACATTAAGATTGAATTAGGCTGCTTGGATCTAGCTATCAGTTTTGATGTATTTTCTTATTACTTCAGTTGATTCATTGGTTTTTAATAACTTGTATAAAACTTGGGGAATCTAGTAAAAGGGTGTGGGAGGGGTTTTTACTTTCTTGCATCAATAAAGGGTAGATATCATGACTTTAGGACTTTAATTTTCTTACTAGAAATCCTACCTATAGGATTGTCCAATATTTCTGATTCAAAGTCACATAGATACCATGCCTATAGGGTTTAACGTTTAATTATGATATAAGTCATCTAGAAATCCTGCCTACAGGGCTTAATGTTTAGTCATATTGCAAGTCACTAGAGATCCTACCTATAGGACCTTAACGTTCATGGAACCAGTGCATATAGAAATCCTACCTATAGGGAATGCATATGCGTTAGGCAGGCTGTAGGGCAATCGAATAATCACTTCTTCTTACCAGTTCTTAACAAGCTTTTAAAAATCAAATATAGATATCATGCCTATAGGATTTCACATCAAACTCGTCCGATTCTTCTTAAACTATAATAATCTGTTAACTGGTCCTTAACGCCTTAATGTCTTCAGCCTTAATCTTTTGACAAAACTCTTTTGAATCAGTATACATTTGAGTTATTCAGACTAGCACCTTTGCTGAAATGGTTTCTTTCTAAAATTCTGCCTAAACATTTTCCAACTAAGTTTTGGTCTTCCTGAAATTGTCTTTAAAACAGTTATGCAGCTTACTCTTTCCTTAAGTATTTCTGACTCTGGAATTCCTTCTATGGTTTACACTCATGATTCTTTTAGAATTTATTTCTAAAACTAACTGCAGTCTGTAATTTCCGGCATCAGACTACTTTTTTTGAAACCAGTACTTTTCTAAATCACTCGCTTAAAATACCTTAAGTTCTGATAAGTGGATCCAAGTTGCCTAATACGGAATTCCTGTCTAAGCGTATGTATTGAACCAATCCGCTCGCTGCTTAATTTTTAATTTTTAAAGACCAAACCAGTATGTGTAAAGGCATGCAAACTATATGTTATCTGATTTATGGGGTTTATGTGAGCCTTGCCTGTTTGTTTGTTCATTCCCCCTACTTGTTACTTTTTTTTTGAATGTCGATTAGAGTTTTTGTCCTTTAAACTCCATAAAGTCCCCATCCCTTTCTTCCTCTTTTAAGATTAGAAGTCCTAATACCCCGGGACTGATAGTTTTGGACGGGTAGTAGCATGCAATAGGCAAACGATACCATTCCGCACTCGAATACCTTAACGGGGTGGGAAGGGTAGACATGGAGATGATGATTACACAATAACACTATGCGTACAATCAGGTGCCGGTGTTGTGAGAATGATCCATGTAATGTATAAACCTATGACCCCCCCTTTCCCCTTTATTAGTTTAATAATTTTTTCAGAATTTTTAAAAGTTGTCCAGTCTTTAACTTCCGTTCCTTGTACTTCTTTCAAGTTACTTGAACCAATTATTTAACCCTTTTCCCTTACTTGTGTATCTCTTCTTTAATCACAAAAACTATTTCCTTCCAAATTTCAGCAATTCTAAATCCTTTTCACATTCTTATTTGTAAATGTTTCCCATGTTTGAAATGCTTGTTTGTTTATTTGTTTGCTTGCATTTAAAGTCACAATTGTAGCATGGCTGGGAACCACACTAGTGGATCTTGGGGGGTGCCTAAAACCTTCCCCTCGAGATAATTTCAAGCCCTTTCCCGAACTCTGGTTTTTCTATCTTTATTTCTTTTAAAGTGTCCTAATACACTATAATCTGTGGCGACTCTCCAAACTCTCAAAACCCAATTCCCAAAGTGGGAAAAGAGTTGTCCTCCCAAATGTCGTGAACCCGATTTAGCTCTTTAGAAAAAGGGGGCGTCAACAGCATGGCGACTCTGCTGGGGACGTTTTTAGGCTTTTACCATTGCATGCTATTTGTGACTTAATTGCCTTTATTTCTTGCTTTTTATTTATTTCATCATGAAAACTAACTTGGCTCTTCATGTCTTTCCTTTCTTTTAACTGCTTTCCTTTACTGCTTTATTATTTCAATACCGATGTAATTTTGAGCATTTATTGTAATCATTCATTTTATGTACGTGAAAATACATGTCAATTTGCTTTATTCTTGTAAATTGCATCTTCAACATCATACTCCACTCGTGCCAAAAAAATATTATAGCAATGCTTATAATGAGTAGTTCCGCACTTCCAATACTATCACCCCTAAATTTGGCAAAGGCGTATTTGCGGTAAAACCAGTCGATCAACGGTGTAGTCGACGGTTCCGTGCCTTTCTCTCTTGAGTTGTCCGCTCAAGGGTACCAATCTAGCACTTCAAAATAGAAACCTTACTCCGTTAAATTGTACATGCATCATGGTCAAACCTAGCCGAGTCAGTTATGTTGTCCACATAATGACTCATTAAGATAGCCTTGTCCAAAGTCCACTGGGTTTCCTTGGAACCCAAATGGATGCCTTCACGTTCTGTGCATTTATTTGTAGAACTTAAGTGCTTTGCTATGCTAATTATTGATTTAAATAGTTGAGTCTGGAGGGGGTAATGGCCTAACACTCTGCTTTGCAGAAATGAGGCACGAAATCCCCAGATTTGGCATGGTGACCAACATCCATCCAAGGCTACTAAATTGGTGGAGTGACCTCCATTCAAGTGATCAAACACTCATCCGCAAGTACCTAGGGAATCTGCCTTCTTTCCTAGAGATTCAGCCCAACAACAGAATCATAGAGGATGCAACGTTGTTCTGGGATAGTGACAAATCTGTGTACCGCTTTGGTGATCTAGAAATGACTCCTTTACTTGAAGAGATAGGAGGTCTAGCCGGGATTCCTTAGAAGACTCCAGGTTTGCTCATGCTAGAAAATCGCGAAGGAAGGGGTTTTCTTAAGATGATGGGATTGAAGAAAAACCCAGACTTAACCTATTTGAAGGACTCCTACATCCCGTTTGACTATCTATATGAAAGGTACGGCTATAGCAAGTCATACCGTACCTATTCAGATGAATTTGCTATCACCTCGTTGGGGCATGTCCATAGGAGGGTTTTTGTCTTCAAGTTTTTCTTTTTGGGGATGATCGTGTTCCCTGTGAAGAAGGCTAGGATCCATACCAGACTAGCCATGGTAACCAAAACTCTAATGGAAGGGACTGGTGGGCAGACTTTTAGCATAGTGCCCATGATCGTTTCGGAGATATACCGTTCCTTGAGCAAGTGTCAACAACAAGGCAGTCATTTTGAGAGTTGTAATTTGTTGCTTCAACTATGGCTCATGGAACACCTCTAGAAAGGGAAATACCGACAAGAGATCTTACACAGGGATTAGGATGACCATATCGCCTTCCACCAGCCAAGGCGTATGAATTACATGCCCAGAATGTTCGCACAGCCAGAGAACGCCAAGGGATGGGTAGAATTATTTGAAAATCTAAAAGAAGACCAGGTGCAGTGGATGTTTGAGTGGTTCCCCACGGATGAGTTCATCGTTCAATCCCGAGACGCCCCATTCCTCATACTGATTGGTTTAAGGGGAACTTACCCTTACATTCCTCTCCGAGCCATGAGGCAAGCTGGAAGAAAACAAATCATACCGAGGGTCGATAAGACAAGTCACCTCAGGGCTAATTTCCAGGATGACGATAGCCCTCACCGGTGCCAACCTCAGCATTTGTGGCATTGCAAGATCGTTTTGGAGAAAGAATCCATTGAGCCAGACAGGTATCACGCCGGCTGCGTGCCTCACTACTCGAGTTGGTTAGAGTATAATGGTATGGGTCAGCCAAGATCCACTCGGGGTCACAGAATTATTGACGAGCATGCTGAAACACAGGCTAAGTATAATCAACTGCGCAAGAGAGTTCGAGAGTATGAAAGTGAGCATCAAGAAATACAAGAAGCCCATCAGAAACTGATCGAGGAGTGGAAAGAAATGGATGTCAGAGCCAACAACCGGCTAGGGTATTTGGAGCGGGGTTTAGTAGAGCTAGAAGGGAAGTTTATCAAAAGAATTGAAGATTGTCAAAACACTGAAGGAAATACAGGCGGGCATCTGGCCCGAGCTTATTTGCTGCTAGGACTACGCGAGTTGGTGGAGCTGTTTGAGGGAGACAAGACTGCCAAATTTGGGGAAGGTCTTTCTGGGACCAAGTAGTTAGGAATCCTTTATTTTGCTTTAACGATATAATAAGGACAAAGGCCACTAGTGACATTTACTTTCTGTTCTTTAGAGTCGTTTTGGATTTGTCTTATTTTTACCAATAAAATGAGGCATTTAGCATTATAAGTTCTCCAAAACTAATCTGTCGCTAGGCCTACCTCGTGCACAACTAGGCACCCAAATTAGGACGTGATTTATATTCTCGCACAATGTGTTTAAATACTGCAACACTTTTTCCTCAGAACCCGCACTAACTTGTTACCTTTTTATTTTTGTTTTTGTTTTTTTTTCTTTTATTTTTATTCCCCTCCCCAAAGGTTAGTTCGTGCATTCTGGCACCATCAGCATATTCTGCAAGATCCAAGGGCCCTCCACCTCCTCCTCCTCTGAGTCATGTCCGGAACAAGAACAAAGGAAGAATGGAAAACACGAGTGCTAGAAAGGAGATTAAAAGGAAGAAACTTCTCAGGGTACCCCAATTGCTAAGGGAAATGTTGCTCATCTTGAGCATAAATTGCTGAAATTCCAAGAAGAGTTGGACCAAGTTCGGAACTTGGCAAGCCTATCATTCTCTCTTGCTGCTCCTGATGTAAACACCCAAAACCCCACACCTCCACAAAACACCTCGCAACCACAAATACAGCCTACCCAAGCTCAAACCTACTATAATGATCCATTACTCATTCCCGAGCCACCAAATACCACAAATAACCACCTTCATAACACTCTTATCTTTATAGATACCATACCTCACTACACCTAACCGATCTTAAATGCACCAGAGGCTGATGATAAAGACTCCCTCATCAAGAACTTAGTAGCTGAGCTCAAGAAGTTAACTAGTCGGGTCCAGGGTGTCAAAGGTAGCAAAGTCATTGAGGAGCTAAACTATGAAAACTTGTGAATTCAGCCAGATGTTGAATTTCCGGAGGGGTACAAACCTCCCAAGTTCGAAATGTTTGATGGACCCGGAGATCCCATGGTTCACCTAAGGACCTATTGTGACAAGTTAGTAGGGGTTGGAAGAAACGAGAAAATCCGCATGAAGCTCTTCATGAGGAGTTTGAAAGGAGATGCACTATCTTGCTACATCAGTCAGGACCCTAAGAAATGGACGAATTGGGTAGGTATGGCAACGGACTTCATGGACAGGTTCTGTTTCAATACGAAAAATGCACCGAATGTGTTCTACATATAAAACTTGAAGAAGAAGCCCACTGAGACATTCTGCAGTATGCTACTCGTTGTAGGTCAGAAGCTGCAAAGGCCAGGCCAGCCCTGGAAGAAGAACAAATGAATAGGTTCTTTGTCCGGGCTCAAGATCCCCAATATTATGAAAGATTGAGGTTGATCGAAAGTCAAAAGTTCTCTGATATCATCAAACTCAGAGAAAGAATCGAGGAGGGCATCAAGAACGATATGGTAACAAATCTTGAAGCATTGCAAGCCACCAATAAAGCTTTGCAAACTGGTGGCGCATCCAAGAAAAAAGATGTAAGTGCCGTGATGATTGCACAGGGAGCCAAATAACCACCAAAATACCACACCTACCCATCACCTCCACTTATATATCACCCTATCCCAAATTACCAAGCACTCGTACCCTCCTATCCACCTCTCGTTTACCAATATACTCCACCTCTCACATATCAACCCACTTCACCCAGATACTCTCAACCAGCGCCTATTTACCAAGCTTATAACACTCAACCCACTCACTACCAATCGCCACCTACCCGCAAAAATTTCCCAAGGACCAGACCAAATTTTGATCGAAAACCTCCCTGGCAGTACATAGCCATCGCTGAGCCAATCGACCAATTATATGAGAGACTCAAAACTACCGGCTATGTCACTCATATCCCTGCCAAAACACCAGAAAATCCCTCCCAGTGGATCAACCCCAACAAGACATGTGTGTATCACTCCGGCATGAAGGGGCACACCCTTGACGAGTGCCGTTCATTGAAAGACAAGATTCAGACTCTGATCGACAACAAGGTCATCGTAACAAAGGAGCCCGCTCCTAATATTCGTAAAAACCCCCTGCCTGATCACAAAGGTGGAGACATTCATATGATTGAGATCGAGGACGATTGGGACCCCAAAGGGTCGATAGGTTTGATTGTTGAAGGGGATGAACCAAAGAAGCCAGCAGTTACCCTTAACCCAATTGTTGTGCAGAATCATGCCTCCAAGGATGACGAAGTAAATATGTTTGTACCACTTGAATTTGAAGCACCTACTTCTGCAAAGGTGTTTGGACCGATTGAAGTTGAGTTTGGGGTTCCAAAGGCACCTACACCCTTTGAAGTTGCTGTGTTGCCACCAAGGGTGCCTATTACGGTGGAAATGACTGACATGACACCATTCCACTCAAATGCCATGCCATGGGATTACACTGCCAAAGCTAGGAGAAACGATTGCCGCACAAGGAATGACTAGAACAGGGAGGGTCTACACCTCAAAGCACCTAGCTGAGTCCGGTAAGCAAGCCCCGGGATGTCCCATTAAGACAGGACCCGACGATCTTTGGAGGAAAATATAGTCTAAGGAATACTCGGTCGCTGAACAGTTGAACAAAACACCAGCACAAATATCTATCCTGCCTCTTCTGCAAAGTTCAGATGCTCACAAGAATGCCTTAATGAAGATACTGAGCGAAGCCTATGTGCCCAGCAATATAACCGGAGGAGAGATGGCGAATATGGTGGGGCAAGTGCTGGAAAGCCACAAAATAACCTTCCACGAAGACAAATTTCCACCAGAGGGTTTGGGTCATAACAAGGCACTGCACATCATTGTGCAATGTGAAGATTATTTCATCACCAGAGTCCTGATCGATGGAGGATCCAGCCTCAACATATGCCCACTTGTAACTCTCAGAACTTTGGGAAAAGGCCTGCTCGAGATCAAAAACGGGGCTATCAATATCAAAGCCTTCGATGGGTCCCAGAGATCTACTATTGGAGAAATCAACCTGTGCTTGCAAATGGGACCAACGTGGTTTGACGTCGACTTCCAAGTAATAGACGTCCTGGCATCGTACAACCTGCTGTTAGGACGCCCCTAGATCTATGCTGCTGGAGCCGTAGCATCGACCCTACATCAGGCGGTAAAGTTCAAATGGAATCACCAGAAAGTGATCATTTATGGAGACGGTAGTAATCCCATATACAGTCGCCAGACCATCCCATTGATCGAAGGCAAAAGGAGAATAGGCGGAGAGACATACCACCGCATCGAAAGGGTCAACGCTGTAGACAAAGACAAGTGGTGGGATAACAAGATTGAAAGCACCCTGAATTGGTGCGGGTATGAGCCTAGAAAGGGACTCGGCAAGAACCTTCAGGGAATCACTAAGCCCATCATACTGAAAAAACATGGCACTACTTTTGGCTTAGGCTACGGCTATACTTGGGAGGAGTTCAGGAATTGGTCGCCACCATGGCGCGGCCCCTACTATCCGTTGGAGTTTCCGATACCTAGCCTGTATCAAACCTTCCAATCGGCAAATACTATATACGGGTCCGAAGAAGATAAGACATTGGTAGCCATGAAGAATTTGTTCCTAGAGGATGATAATATGGACTGTTGTGTTCTTTTTGAGGAGGAG
>MU702464.1:63348-84391 GCA_026770625.1 Nicotiana glauca | reverse complement strand
ATTATAGTATACAAATATATTGTTATGGTATACTATAATAATATGCAAGATATTGTAACAATATGCTGTAATAGTATACAATATACTATAATAGTATACTTATTACCCGTAAATTCACTTGCCTTTTCCCTTTTAATTTGTTTTAAGCTTTTACCTAGCGTGAGCAGCAAATTAAAAATACAAAAATAAAATAAAAATATAGTATGCTATATAATGTAACGGTATACTCTTACAATTAGATCCTTTTAGAATTTTTTAAAATTTTTATTGACAACTGATATTATTTCAGTTTAATAATTGAATTAAATTTTTTTAACTCTTTGCGTACAATTGTATACGTTGTTGGTATAACTATATACTATACTGGTATCAAATGTTAGTTAACATTTTTTGGTTGTATTAGCTATATTTAATTGGTACACAATTTGATTTTTCTCTAGTAATAATATATATTTAAAAGAATAATAAAAAATAATGAAAATAGTAAATGAAATTAGATTATGAAGAGAAAAGGAATATAAAAAAAAGAAGTTAAATAAAATTAGAATAGGAAAAAGAAAAAAAATAAGAAGAAAACGAGAAAAAAGAAAAGGAGAAAAGAAAAGAAGCATAGAAATAAAAAAGAATTGGAGAATAAAGAGAAAATTCTCCACAAAACCTACTATGGGTAGGAAATGTAATTAGTTTATGGGTAGAAAAATAAATGGGTAGACAAGGATAAATAGTTTTATTTTTGTGGGTAACTATGACAAATCCCCCATCTTTTACTAGTTTCTTCAGAAAAATGCTGAAACTATATATATATTTGTTGAGTCATAAAACTCACTGACTCACACTACATCATACACAAATATAACGATTAAGTTCTATGCACAGGTATTGTATAATTTCTTATCTTGTATGGTTAAATTATATTAAAACAAGTTATTGTTTAGGACTAGTAACTAAAAGATAAAGTAAATAAATTGTAAACAAGTCATATTATATGTTTGTTGTTCTACACTGTCAATTTATATAAGACGTTGAGACGTAACAAATGGGCCGAATTAAGGGAATGGTATCGATTGAATATATTTGTAAGGATCTTTACATAAATAGCTGATCGAAATAATTTATATTCATAATTATTATACATAGATTATATATTGATTATACAAAATTGTATATATTATATATTTGCCATTTATTTTGCGAAAAAGGGTTCAAAATGCCCCTAACCTTTTGAAAAAGGTTTAAAAATACTCTTTATCCACCTATTGGGCTAAAAATACCCCTCCGTCCACCTATTAGGCTAAAAATACTCCTCCATCAACCATTTTGGTTCACTTATGCCATTTGACCGTTAGGTCAATGCTAGATTAATTTTTTTTGTAAAACTTAAAAAAAATTATTTTGCAAAATAGTTTTATTTTTTTAAACTAATGAACCCAATAGTCTACTAATTTGGTAAAGTCTTTTTTTCAGCTTTTACAAAAAAATACTTTTTTTAAAAAAAAAATTTAAAGTGTTTTTTTATTAAAAACTGGAAAAAGTTGTAAAAATAGAAAGACAATGTTTCTAATAAAATATTTTCGTTTTTAAAAAACTGAAAAAATATTTTCAACAAAATATTTTCGTTTTTGAAAATATTCCTTTTTTATTTTTTTCAGTTTTTAAAGCATTTCGTTTTATTTTTATTTTTCAGATTTTTTTTAAAGTAAAAATATTTTGTTTTTTTTTAAATTATAATATTCTGTTGAAAATATTTTTTTCAATTTTTAAAAATCGAAAATAATTTATTAAAAAGATTGTTTTCTGTTTTTACAAATACTTTCAGTTTTTACCAAAAAACAAATGCTTTAAAAATTGAAAATTGATCTTGAATTTAAAATTTAAAAAGGCATTTATTCTCGCATTTTATCATTCTTTTGTAGTACATCTTCTATTAATCGATAAATATAATATAACGACATTAATATCTATTTTATAAACAGCAATCTTTTTTTCTTTTTTTGCACAAAATAATAATTGTATAAAAGATTGTGTATAAAAATATTATCAGTGTCGACAAGTTTATGTTGAGAATATATAAAGTTTGACATGTAAAAGAGAAGCTATATACAAACCAAAGATAAATTGGGGAGTTCCGGTAACTAACAATAGAATAATCTTTTTCAATTGTTATCATTAATATAAATTAAACTGACAATAAATCTTGCGAAAAAAAAAAACTGAAATTAAATCCTAACCTTTGAAACAAAAGGAGGATGGAGGACACATGTTAATAATCTAAATTGTCATCGACATTTACTGGAGCAGACTAACTGGAGCATGGCTCAACCCTACTTAATATACCAAAAAACAAATGCTTTAAAAATTGAAAAACTGAAAAATATTTGTAAAAATAGAAAAAAATATTTTTAATAAAATATTTTTAATTTTTAAAAATTGAAAAAAAAAATTTAACAGAATATTATCGTTTTAAAAAAAACAAAAATATTTTTACTTTAAAAAAATCTGAAAAACGAAAATAAAATGAAATGCTTTAAAAAACTGAAAAAAATGAAAAAGGAATATTTTCAAAAACGAAAATATTTATTAGAAATATTGTTTTTCTATTTTTACAACTTTTTCCAGTTTTTAATAAAAAAATACTTTAAATTTTTTTTTAAAAAAAACATTTTTTTTGTGTGAAAACTGGAAAAAAGGCTTTACTAAATTAGTGGAATATTGGGTTCATTAGTTTTAAAAAACAAAATTATTTTGCAAAATAATTTTTTTTAAGTTTAACAAAAAATATTAATTTAGCATTGATCTAACGGTCAAAGGGCATAAGTGAACCAAAATGGCTGGTGAAAGGGTATTTTTAGCCTAATAGGTGGATGAAGGGATATTTTTAGCCCAATAGGTGGATGGAGGGTATTTTTAAACCTTTTTCAATAGGTTAGGAGCATTCTGAACCCTTTTTCGTTTATTTTGTTTAAGCTGAGTAGACGACTTATTTAAGTTAATTATTCTACAAAAGTCAAAGATTCAAAGTTTGCCATTTAAGTGGTCCAAGATTGAGATGGGGCAACTAAAGGGTTATAGCCCCACAAGCCATGGGCCATTTAGAATATTAGGCTGCTGTTTAGAGTATTATTCTCTTCGAAAAACCTCAATTATTGCAAATCACAATGACCAAATGGAGACAAGAGGGGTTGCTCTGATGGTAAGCAACCCCACTTCCAACCAAGAGGTTGTGAGCTCGAGTCTCCTCAAGAGCAAAATGAGAAGTTTTTGGAGGGAAGGATGCCGGGATTGTTGTTGTTAATTACCAAATGGAAGGCAGTTAAGGAATCAAAAGTGACTTTATATTTATTTTGGAAATTCAGAGGCAGATCTAATCCACGAGTTCAACCTTTAATTAGTATTTAAAAGTATTGTATTTTTAAAAAATTATGGGTCCATATGTGTTACTCTCTCTATTTTAATTTATGTAAGTAGTTTTATTCGGCACCGTGTTTTGGAAAAAATAGGATTTTTAAAACTTGTGGTTTTAAAAGCATAAGGGTAAAAGCTTTATGCGTATAACATTTATGTCATTGTAAAAGCTTCCTATTAAGTATTATGAAAAAAAATTAAATTAAATTTAAATTATTTCTACATATAAAATATGTCTTTTTTTTAGACAAATCACAAAACTGATGTGAGTGAAACTGGCCGGTGTGCAACTTGCTTCCTTCTTCCTTGTTGCTTTTCAAATTACATAAAACTGTCATTGGTTGGAAAAGGCTTTACTTTAAAGCTTTCCTTTTCTTCAACAAATTCTCAGTGTTAATTCATGTCTAATCATATTGTTGATCAATTAAATTGGCCACATTTGACACGAACGTCCAAAGCAAGCTACGGAAAATATTTTATTTTGTTTACCAAAAGTTCTTATCTTACTCCTAATAACATGATTTTATGCCATAAAAAATATCATAATACATTTAAACTTATAAATTTTAATTTATTTATTTTTTAAATTTCGTGTCAATCAAATTATGTCACAAAGTTGAAACAAAGGGAATATTTCAACGCAAAAATAGTACTTAAATATAAGGGTGAAATTAAAAAATAATCAGACTTACAAGTGGTAATTGAAAAATAGCCACAATTTCAAAAAGTAGCAGAAATTTAGCCATTTTTCATGTAAAGATAAATCTGAACGAAAATACTGTTCAAACTCCGGAAAATATTCCAACAATAATATACTGGACTTCCAGCATAATATACTGGAGTTACAGCATAATATGCTGGAAGTTCATACGCATGTGCTTCAATATCTAGTATATTATGCTGGAATTTTTCGTATGTTGGAAGTTCATACACATGTGCAACAATCTCCAGTATATTATGCTAAAACTTTCCGTGTTGCAGCAAAATAATGGCTATTCTTTAACGACTTTACAAACGCCGGCTTCAGTTCGAAAAATGGCCAACCCGTGCTATTTCACTCGGTACAACGCGTGGATGCAGCCCATCACCATTGCATTCCCTGAGCAATAATTTGATCTTCCCTTTTCCTATTTTTCTTTTAGCTTCTCCTATGATCAGGCCTAAAATTAGGTCTACGACTAAGAAGATTTTTCAGATTAAGCTTTAGATTTTGTGGGGCAATTTACAAACGAAAGGCAACTCTATCATGAATATTTTCAATTGGCCGGTGTGCAATTATTTGTTCTTGTCTTAATCTAAACACGTGATCCAAAATTTAGAATTACGTAGTAATTGATTCCAACTGGGGATAATTCAGTATATGTATTATAGATTTAAATTGTATATAGTAAAATTCTAAAGATTTTTTTCATATTATCTATGTATGTAACTATAGATTTAAATTGAATATAATAAAATTCTAAAGAATTTTTACATATTATCTATGAAACAATAATTTAACGGATTATAGTGTTAGAACATACGCAGCGGAAGCAAGCATATAATCCAGGCATCAAATACATGTAAACTAGACAACGCAATAAAAATGAGATTAGAAGCACTAACCTCTTGAAGTAATTGCACAAACCTTCCAAGCAGAAGAATCCAGGACTGCAGTCTTCTGCTATTTGCCTAGTAAAACCTTGGACGATTTTGTTATTCGGTGGGCAAGAACAATACAACTGAAAGGTAATTAATTAGGTGAAACGTCTTCCTTTGATAGACCCGAAATTAAGCCATAATAGGGCTTAAAAATATGTAGGATTCTACAAGTAGAATCCTACTCTAACTCAAAAGGATAACTTTTCTCCCAAACTACTTTTTAACCAAGTCTGTCCATGTTTTTACTAGGTATAGCAGGGACCGCAGAAATAATAAGAGGCTACTAATTATAGTATTAATTCGAAATTAGCATGAATTAATTCTTACTATAATTAATTGTAATTTATTCCACTAAAAAACTGCAATTGAACTCCTCAATATGAATTTCGAAAATTCATCAACACTTATTTTAACTCCCCATATTAAGATTTCAAATACCAGTTAATTAACTTAAATCAATAAAAAATTATTTCAGTTAACTAATTCAATCCTTTATAATTCTGCTTAAACCATTTCATGTGACGGATACAAAATCCACCGGCCGGGTTTTTACATGAAAACTTATAAGCTTACATAAAGGGGTATCATCAAACCTAAAACCAAGTCATAGATTCTATCAACTAATTATTATTCACAAATGTTATTCGTTATTGTCCAATCTATTAGGCATATACTAACTCTAAATAGAGTCGTACCTTTTGATAAATCACAACAATAAACAAATTACATTGATCATAATAATTATATCAAGATTAGGAGTATAAGCTCATTTAATGAATTAGAGAAAATATTTTATATATTCAGTACAAAAATATCTTTTCTCTACTTGGTCCGTTCAATATACACTGAGTATACTAGCACAAGAATTTGGAGTAAAACTATTCCCATAATCAAGACAAATTATACAATAATCTTGTGCTACAATCATCAAGATATTTTATCCAACAATATCTTTGATTGTGAACATAATTTATTAATTATAAGAACAAACAATTTAATCTTCTGTGCGTGAGCTAAGACTCCATACACTAAATTGTCTACTACATAACTAAAAGGACACACATGTGACAAATGATCTATTTAAAATAGTACTTTATTGAATTGAATAAATTAATAAATAATTATTCCATAAAGAATAAAATATAATACTATGTCTAAACCGCATGGTTAATAGTACATCCCAACAATCTCCCACTTAGACTCATAACCATGCGTCTACTACTCTAACACCCATTCCTTCTACATGCTTGTCAAACATCTTCTTTGTCAAGCTCTTTGTAAATGGGTCTGCCAAATTGTCCGCTGGCGCAATCTTCAACACTCTTGCATCACCTCTCTGAGTTATGTCCCGAATTAAGTGATATTTACGCTCAATATGCTTACTCATTTTGTGGATTCTTGGTTCCTTCGAGTTGGCAACTGTACCACTATTGTCATAATAAAGTACAATTGGTGCTTGAACCGAAGGAACCACATTAAGCTCTTTTAGAAAGTTCCTGAGCCAAACAACCTCTTTAGCTGCCTCAGATTGAGCCACATATTCGGCTTCCATGGTGGAATCAGCAACACATGATTGCTTGATGCTCCTCCAATTTATGGCTCCACCTCCTAAGATAAAAACATATCCTGAGGTAGATTTTCTAGAGTCTCTATCTGACTGGAAATCTGAATCAGTATAGCCAATAGGTGCAAGATCACCTGAGTGATACACCAGCATATAATCCCTAGTCCTCTTCAAGTACTTGATTATATGCTTAACAACAGTCCAGTATTCTCGACGGGTTAGACTGAAATCTACTAACCATGCCAACAGCAAAGCAGATATCAGGTCTAGTATATAGCATAGTGTCACGTCCTTAGTTATTAACTAAGTACACGTGCGTCACTTGACAACTCGCTCACGATCTTGGCAACTTGCTCACGTTCTTGCTATGCCAAGTCAGCCTTACTACACTCAAGATCGCTAAGAGAATGGAAGAAAGAATACAAGAGAATTGTTAAAAGAAGCTTTGTATTAGAGAGAACTTGAATTGTTTTGCTTGATGAATTACAAATGAATGCCCCCTTATTTATACTAATCACTTAGGGAATAGTGTGTAAATGTTAATTATTACACAAGTCCTTGATATTTACAAGATAAGGGCTTTCTCTAGAATTCTCTACAAGCCTAGAAGATACCAAGGACTTTCCTAGCAAATCCACAAAGATCTAGGTTCTTCATAAGGAAATGTCCATACTTCTCTAGAATTTTCTCACAAATGCTAGACTTCTTCTTATGTAAGCTTCCACATGGCATTAATATATTCCAAATGGTGCCTATGTGGCATGATGATATGGCGGGTCATCACACTCTCCCCCACCTAATATTGCGACGACCGTGGCGCAATGCTTATGCATAAACTCTTGAATCTTATCTTTGAATTGCCACAAGTCCTCATATCGTTCCCACGTGGCCTCCTCCGGTGATTGCCCTTTCCAATGGACGAGAAACACAGCGGTGGCTTTTTTCGCTTGTTTTCGCCTGGCCTGGTAATCTATGATAGCCTCAATCTCCCGATCATGTGAGGTAGTGATAGTCATTGGTGATCGACTTGATTGTCCCCTACTCGGATCATCCTTATCTTCATGATATGGCTTAAGCATGCTGGCATGGAAGACAGGGTAGATCTTAAGATACGATGGCATGTCAAGCTTGTATGAGATCTTGCCTACCTTGGCGACGATTTTAAATGGCCCCTCATACTTGCGAATCAAATTCTGATGCATGCCCCGTAGTGCCTTGAATTGTCTTGGGTTAAACTTCACCATGACCATGTCCCCAACTCTATAGTCCGTGGGACGCCGTTTACGGTCCGCAAACTTATTCATCTTCTTAGCTGCCTTATCCAAGTAGGACTTAGCAGTGTCAAGCTGCTCCTCCTATCATTTGGCCATATGATAATCCCCCCAAACTCTTTCCCTCGAACGCAGTTGGTAATGAATGTGGAGTTTGTGGTTGTTGGCCTGTGGCTAGCTCAAATGGTGTCCGCCCCGTGGACTCACTCCGCTGCAAGTTATAAGAGAATTGGGTGATGTCTAGGAGCCTTGCCCAATCTTTCTAATGCGCGCTTACATAATGCCTCAAGTAGCATTATAGTAAGGCATTGACTCATTCCGTTTGTCCATCCGTCTATGGGTGGAAACTAGTAGAAAAGTGAAGCTCTGTGCAAAGGATGTCGAACAACTCTCTCCAAAATTTTTCAGTAAAGCGGGGGTCTCGATCACTGATTATATGCCTTGGTAAGCCCCAATACTTCACCACGTTCTTAAAGAATAGCTTGGCGGCTTCCTTGGCTGTGCATCCTTGTGAGGCGGGCATGAAGGTGGCATATTTGGAAAATCTATCCACAACCACCATAATAGTACCATAACCGTCGGACTTAGGTAGGCAAGTGATAAAGTCCATAGTCACGCTCTCCCATGGACGCTCTGCAACTGGTAGTGGCTCCAAAAGTCCGCCGGGATGTTGTTGCTCAACCTTGTCCTACTGACATACGAGACAAGTCTGCACATAACATTCTATATCATCTCGCATGTGTTGCCAATAGTAGACTGACTCAACCAAGGCCCTGGTGCAACGTTGACCTGGATGACCAACCCACATTGTATCATAACTCTCCCTTATGATCCTCCGTCTAATGTCTCCAAGCTTAGTCACGTAGACTCGCCATCTCGTGGTAAGCAATAGGCCGTCTTCTACCCAAAAACGTCTAGTCTTGCCCTGGTTGGCTAACTCGATAAGTTGTTTGGCTGCCGGATTATGTTGCATGCCTTCTTTTATAGCCTCACGAATGTCCCAAGTTATTGAAGTGATGGCAGCAAGCTCGTCTTTCCGGCTCAAGGCATCAGCTATAGCATTACCTTTGCCCGGCTTGTACTCTAGCATATAATCAAACTCGGCCAAGAAGTCTTGCCACCTAGCCTGTTTTGGTGTGAGCTTCTTCTGCGTTTGAAAGTAGCTAGTAGCCATATTGTCGGTCTTGACCACGAACCTTGACCCGAGCAGATAATGTCACCATGTACGAAGGCAATTCACAATGGCAGTCATGTCCTTCTCTTGCACCGTGTAACGCCGCTTCGTCTCATTTAACTTCCGGCTCTCAAATGCTATGGGATGTTTATCTTGCATTAGGACACCCCAATGGCGAAGTCTGAGGTATCTGTGTGCACCTCAAATGTCTTGGCAAAGTTAGGTAATGCCAAGACTAGCTCCTCTGTTACAGCTGCCTTAAGGCATTCAAACGCCTTTTGACAATGCTCCATCCAAACCCATGGCTTGTTCTTCTTTAGCAACGCAGTCAATGGTGCAGCCTTTGCTAAGTAGCCACTGATGAATCGACGATAGTAGTTAACAAGGCCAAGGAAGGATATCAACTCTGTTACCTTTGTAGGTGCCTCCCACTCCTGGATAACACGTACCTTAGCCTCGTCCATGCGTAGCTTGCCATTGCTAATGACATGGCCCAAGAAGTTCACCTTTGATTGTGCAAACTCACACTTCTCTCTCTTGATGTATAGCTCGTTCTCCCGCAAGACTTGGAAAACTTTCCTTAAGTGCTCCGTGTGTTCCTCCAGGGTGTTGCTGAAGATGATTATGTCATCTAGGTAGACTACCACGAACTTATCAAGGTAGGGATGGAAAATCTTGTTCATAAGGGTGCAAAATGTGGTCGGTGCATTGGTTAGGCCGAAGGGCATCACCAACCACTCAAAGGCTCCATATATTGTCACACATGTTGTCTTTGGCTCATCCCCTTCAGCAATGCGAACCTGGTAGTAGCCCTTTCGAAGATCCACCTTAGTAAAGTACATGGCTTGCCCAAGTCTATCAAACAACTCAGCAATGAGCGAGATCGGGTACTTATTCTTCACTGTAACCTTATTAAATGCTCGGTAGTCTATGAACAAGTGCAGTGATCCATCCTTCTTCTTCTGGAACAATACTGGTGCGCCGAAAGGTGCCTTTGATGGGCGAATGTGACCAACATCCAACAACTCTTTCAATTGTTTCTTGAGCTCCTATAGCTCGGGCGGTGCCATACGACATAGGGAAAATGCAGGTGGCTTAGACCCTGGCTCCAACTCAATCTTGTGATCCACCTTTCGCCTAGGCGGCAAGTGCTTAGGCAACTCCTCGGGCATGACATCTTTATTTTCCTCAAGCAATTCTCTATGCAAGGTGGCAATGTCTCTTGAAAACTCTTGTCTTCCTCTAGACTTGAAATGGTTGCCACGAATGTTGGCTCCCCCTTCTTGATCCCCTTGACAACCTGCATAGCTGAGATTTGTGCTTGGATATGTCCGTGTGGCATAGTCATTGTAGGTACCATGCAAGCTCCTTCTATCACACCTCCTTTTTTTACACACTTACCCTGAAGGATAAACGTATAAGAGAGTTTTTCCATTTAAAGTGACATTATTCGAAATGGGATTATTTATTTATTTTTAGAGTCGCCACTTGGAATAGGATTGGCTTTTGGTGTCCCAAGCCACCGGTTTAACTTGAATCCCAAAATGAGGAAAATTTCAACTTCCCAGTTGGAGTCTGCTAACCAGAAATTCTGAATAAGGAATTCTGTTGACCCGAGGGAAGGTGTTAGGCACCCCCAGATCCTGTGGTTCTAGCATGATTGTTTAAATTATTATAAATGGCTGAAATCTCATTTTTATACATGTTCAAACCTATAATGCAATTTTAGATTTATTTAACCGCTTTTAGTTAAAAATTTTAAGAAAGTGAACGTCGTTTAAAAAGGTATTTTTGGATCATGTCACATGAAATGCACCCGGATCCTCGACACATTCTTATTCAATATTTTGGGATTTGGATTTGGGTTGCATGAAATGCACACCCGTATTTAGGATGGTAAAATTATTAAAAGCATGCCTAAAGCAACTAACATAATTTTATCTTTGCGGGAAGCCATGAAAATTTGCTAAACGACACGTCCCGAATTCTAAATATTTTAATATAAGTATTTAAAGAGGGCCCTGCAATTTATGCATTTTTGTTTGGCGGGGCTCATCTCAGTTTATTACTTAAAGGCCAACCTAAAGCAACTACAATTCTCTATTTAATTTATCTCTAACGGGCCCTAATTAATTATTGTTATAAAATTCGGGCCACAAGTTCAAGTCCGGATTCAAACAAAAGGGATGAACCTCTTAATTTGAACCCGCTACTTAACTCGAAGGCCCAAATTGTAGTGTTTCCTTTATTTTTCTTTTATCAATTTTGGTCCAATTTTCAGTAACTACTTTAAGCTTCCAGCATTCTATTAGGCCTCAACAACCAGCCCAAGAGTTGTGAAAATCCAATCAATAAAATGACACTAACGAATTAATACGTCTGCATTTCGAAAATTAACAGCAAAAACCTAAGGTACCTACCATTTCACCCAAAGATAACATCTAATCTAACATTAGTAATATCTAATATCAAGTCTAAACGAATTTACTCTAATATTATTCCAAATGACAGACTTTACTCTTGTATTTCATCACCAGTGTACTCTTGAGTCTGTTTACTTGCAATAATTGGGTGGCATTGTCAAACAATAAGGGAAAAATGATGATATTTATTCTGAAACTAATGTTAATTATGTGTCCTATTTCAAATTTCAGACAGTGGCGCATAAATAACCTATATCCAGTTCCTAGCTGATTAGATGAACATAAGCTTCAGCACACATTCAACAAAGATAGCATATCTGGTTTATTAATTATTACTAGTTCCTAATTAATTAACACAAGCTTCAGCACACACTTAAACAATAACAGATCTTGTTTGTTACCTAAAGCAGCGAACTCTAGAGGCACTCAAATTATACCAACATTACCTAGTTGCAATAAACTAAAACTAGAGCAATTTATACAGTTTAATTCAAACAGTCCAATACAGGTTAACAATCCTATAATCAACAGTCCAAAGTCTTTCCAGTTTAATTACAAAATAAGTTCAAACAGTCCTAATTAATACAAATAGTTCTAATTGACACTAATACATATTTGTTCAAATGAAATTTACAACTACACATTAAGACTAATAGTGAAACACAGAGGCAGATTCATGTGGTGCAATGCTTCATCATTTGATTTCACAATTGTTCATGTACATTGAGTGAAACTTCATATCATTAGAGACAATAGTGTACCTGGAATTGAGCAAAGTAAAGGAAAGGAGTCAGCAGTAGAATTAGACCAACAACAGTTGAAATCAGGACAAATAAGTCAATTTCCAACTCAAAACAGGCCACAGCAATCCCAAAATGAACACCAGAGGGAAAAACACCAATGAGAATAGCCAAAATCAGCTTGATATAACCCAAATACACTCGACAAACACCCCAGGAGTGTCCAGGACACTTCATCAACCAAATATTGAGCTAGACGAACTAAATCAACAATTGAAATTCAAAATTAACCTAAAGTTTTCAATGGAACAGTATTTTTGGGATTTTTGAAAGTTTTCTATTTATTTTTTTTGGTTTTTCTGCAGAATTTAAGATCTAAAAGAAGGTTTCTAGAACTATAGGACTTCAGATTTGAATTTCTTTGGATTTTTGAAATTCAAATTTGAGACTCAGATTTTTAGAAATGGATTTTGAGGGGGAAATTAGAAGCTGGAAAGTTTGGGAAATTTTCAGAGATGTAAAACTTGCAAATGAAGGCATTAGGCATGCCTTTTATAGGCAGAAAAGGGGCTGGAAGGTTCTAGAATTCTTCACTCATTTTCTCCCCTTTCATTTTCAGAATTTACTTATTAGTCCTAATTTCTTGACTTGTTTCTCAAGTTACTGCACTAAACTACTGAAACTTAAATAAAGCCCTATTTTAGAAGAGTCTAGGGTGTTCCTAATCTGTTACTACATGATTCTTTCTCTTTGAAGTGTCCAAATTACCCCTTTTATTCAACTAGAATTACTAAGTCATTTCAACTAACCTTACTTTTCTTAATCTAGGCCAGATGACCATGGTTAAACACACAAAGGACTAAATATTTTCAGCTATAACCAAATCGATTAGGTTAATTAACACTAACTAATTAAGCTGAACCTAATAATGAATTGAAACCCAAACAGTGAACTGAAGAATCATTGACACAATCACTAATTAAAGAAAACTAACTATGATTAACTAATTAACAACAGTAACTAGTTAATTCAAGTACTGAAACAAACATTAAAATTCAAATAAGGCGAAGACAGGATTGATTAAAGGCTTATCAACATATTGACAAAGAATTCAACTAATAATCAAACTAAAACCAAAAAATCAAAACAAATTAGAATCTAAACGGAATGAACAAACAAGCAGAATCGAGCACAAAATCAGAATAGAAGTGACAAAAGACAAAATGAAAATTACCCTAGAAATTAAAAACTACATCATCCATTCAAACCGGAAACGATCGAACAAGGAAGAAAGAACTTAACGACTTAGAATAAACAATCAAAACTAAACCTAGAGCATTTTTGAATAAAACCTATACCTAAGCTAATGACGAAATTGAAAACAGACTCGTGCAGCAGAAACAATCATAGAATTAACTCAAAACCACATGAAAGAAGAAGAAAACAAAAATAAATTGTAAAAAAAAAAAACTTACTGTTATGACTCTAGGGTTCCGCTGCCTTATAGATTTAAAAACTGGAATAGCTCCAGCGATATTTGAACGTCACTGGTGGTGGATTCTTCATGAGGAGAGTGAGGAGGCCAGGTGATATTGATTTGATGAGGATTGATCGATTTAGGGTTTTGACAAAATATTTGATTTAAGATTCGAGGAATTCGATGGAGATTTGAGGAAAAAGGTTATGGATTTGAAGAGAGGAGGGTGAGGAGACTCTATGGTGTTATTTTGGTGGTGAACGGAACCGGCGCCGCCGTGTGCGGCGGAGATGTAATTTAGGGTTTTGTCGGTTTGGTTGGGATTTGAGGTAAACTGAGGGTGGATTTGGGAAGTGGGGAGCGAGGAGAGGGGATTGTGTGAAATTGGGCGTCATTGAACGCCGGCTGCCGCCATGAGGCGATTTCTGGAGGCGATTTCAAGCGGAGGAGGGGCGGCGTTACACTTCTGGTGATAGAGGCTGAAAGAGACGACCTTTGGAGGGGTGGGTAAGATTAGGACATATGTATATTATGGAACGTGGGCTTCCTGTCCGTTGGATCAATAAACATCGACGGTCAAGATTAAAACTTAACCAAACGATGTCGTTTAAAGGGATAGTGGAGCTGGACCGGGTAGCGTTGGTTGGGCCTGGTCTGTTGGTCCGATTTTGGGGGTTTTGGGCTGGGATTTTGCATGAACATAACCCAAAAATGGGCCAATCTATTTGATCCTCTTTATTTTAATTTCTTTTGTTTGTTTTTGCTTCTTTTATTTTACTTTTTTTTTTCCTGATTTTATTAAATGTAAGATTTAAAAATAAAAGACCCAAATTGACTCTAAAATTAACTAATTAAAATTCCAAAGTTAACTAATTTCTAATTTAAAAGAAAACTTAAGACAAATTCTAGAAATTGAAAGTAGAAGTGCAAAGAACCATTTTTTGTTATTTTCTTTATTTTTGTAATATTAAAATGTGCACTATTTTGTATTTTTGGAATTATATCGATTAAAATGCACAGAAAAAATGCAAACAAGACACAAAATTATGCAATTAATTCCTAAAATTCAAATAATAAAAGAAAAATCCTAATTCTAAGGAATTTTATAGGAGTAATTTAAGCGTGGAAAAATCATGTGCTCACAGCTGCCCCTCTTTGCTCGAAGACACGAAGGATTTTCGGGAAAAGATAAATGAGCACCATGAAGGATTTTTGCCTGCTCAGCACTCCATGAGAAGCATTTTTAAAACCGTCTGACCGAACCCTACTTCAAAGGTTGCCTACATATCCTTGGCTATAAAGGAATCAGGTCAGTGTAGTTTTGGAAGGTTTAGTAGCTGGGACTACCAGGAGCTGTTATTTCATTGTTGTTGCTGCTGCTACTGCTTGCTGGCCTCCTTATTACACCAAAAGGAACATCAAAGCTAAGCTAGTTATGCCTATCAACTATGAGTTACAAGATTCCTATTTATAATTCTCTTGAAACTTGATCTTGAGTCTTAGCTGGTTTTTGTTGTTGACTCCGATCTGAATCTTGATGTTGGTCAGCTGCATGTGCTGGTTCTTTCTTCAGCATTTGATCAAGGCGGGACAGGCGAAGCTTGTGACTTTAATCAAGTTTTGAGTATCCCGCACCTCTGTTTGCCTCGACACTTTGAATTCACTTTATTATTTTTTTTGTTATTTTTCTTCTTTTATTTATTCTAGATTGAGACTCATTCTATCGGTCATCTCGTACCATATGTCTTGAGGTCAACCTGCTTAAGATACCAAAACAAACAATCGAACGAAATTTTCTGCCCCAGTTTTCACTAGAAAAATTTCGTGAGTTAGTTGTGACACATATCTAAGCGATCAAATCAGGATTGTGTATCCTTGTGAATGAATTCAGGTTATGCTGGGAAATGACCGGGTTATGCCGGAAAAGAAAAAAGGTCCTCGGGTTATGCCGGGATTTGGAAAGAAAAAGCTCATTAGGCTATGCCAGGGAGATCCTCGGGTTATGCTAGGATTTGGAAATACACAATCCTGATTATGCCAGGGAGATGCTCGAGTTATGCCGGGATTTGGAAAGAAAAAGTTCCTTGGGTTATGCCAGGGAGATCCTCGCGTTATGCCGGGATTTGGAAAGAAAAAAGTCCCTTGGGTTATGCTAGAGGGATCCATGGGTTATGCCGGGATTTGGAAAGAAAAAAGCTCATTGGGTTATGCCAGGGAGATCCTCGGGTTATGCCGGGATTTGGGACGAAAAAGCTCATCGGGTTATGCCAGGGAGATCCTCGGGTTATGCCAGGATTTGAAAAGAAAAAGGCTCCTTAGGTTATGCCAGGGAGATCCTCGGGTTATGCCGGGATTTGGAAAGAAAAAAGCCCATGGGTTATGCCAGGGGAATCCAAGAGTTATGCCGGGATTTGGAAAGAAAAAATCTCCTTGGGTTATGCCGGGATTTAGGAAGAAAAAGCTCCTTGGGTTATGCCAGGGAGATTCACGGGTTATGCCGGATTCAGAAAGAAAAAGCTCCTTGGGTTATGCCAGGGAGATCCACGGGTTATGCCGGGATTTGGAAAGAAAAAAGCCCCTTGGGTTATGTCAGGGGGATCCACCTGTTATGTCGGGATTTGGAAAGAAAAAAGCTCATTGGGTTATGCTAGGGAGATCCTCGGGTTATGCCGGGATTTGGAAAGAAAAAGCCCCTTGGGTTATGCCAGGGGGATCCACGGGTTATGTCGGGATTTGGAAAAAAAAGCTCCTTGGGTTATGCCAGGGAGATCCTCGGGTTATGCCGGGATTTGGAAAGAAAAAAGCCCCTTGGGTTATGCTAGGGGGATCCACGGGTTATGCCGGGATATTTGAGGAATGGGATCCTATGCTACCATGATTTGTTTTTCTTTTGGGATTTTCATTTTCATTTCTTTTCTTATTTCTTTTTCTTTTGTTTTCTTTTTTTATATGTTTTCCTTTTTATTTAGCAAAATGCATGATAGAATTTGGGGAGAAGCTTCCTTTTTGGTCGATTCCCTGTTGCAAAGCTGTTTCAGCGCTTGCGCATTTTATTTCCTTTTTGGATTGCACCTGCTTCTTGCATGGTTGCTTTGAATTAAACCTGTTTTCAACAAAGAACAGTTTGTTAGTTCGAAACGGTGGTTGGTTTTGTGGCCTTGATCATCCCAATTGCTTGATCACGACCCCATTTCCGTTGAGAACTTTGCTGCCTGCTGGCTTTGAGGATGAATCTCTTTTTAACCGACAAGATTCAACTTTTAGGATTTCATGATGACTCGCCCGTGTGGGCTCTAGCCTTTTTCACTTTATTCTGCCCTTAGAACCTTTGTCTTTGACTTTCTTTCTTTTCAAATGTCTTTACTTTGAAAGCATCAACCACCATGATCAATCGGGATTGGGACTGACACACCCGCTGAGGCTGGGTATTTTTTTCGGCTCTTGCCAGGCGGAGCCCTGTGAAACCAGTCCTGCCTCCTTTTCTTTGTAATTATTCCGGAATTAGAGTTAAACCGAAAGAGATTCAAGGAAAAAGTATGCAAAAGGCAAGCATATGAGTTTAAAGAGAAGCGTCCCTTTCGGGGGAAACAAAGGACTTATCTGGGGTGTGCATGCCGGCTTCAAATGAACATTACATGCTTCTCGGACTGGATGCCCGACCCAAACAAACTTTCCAGCTTCTCTTGAACCCATTGATCCGCATTTCGAAACCAGGGAACCTTGCCAGGACTCTTTTAGCGGTGAGATGTCTTCTTGTCGGCCGACATCGCCCTTTGCGGGTTTTCGCCAATCGACCTCTCTCATTTCTCTTCTCACCGTCGCCCGATAGTGCTCTTTGCAAGTTTTCACTAAGCGGACTCTCTCATTTTCAATTTCTCTACTCACTCTCGCCTTATGGTGCCCGAAGGTTTTCACCGATAAGACTCTCTCATTTTATTTCTCTTAATTTGAATTGTATCAGATTCCAACAATGACGTTTTTCACTTCCCTACCTTTGCCAATTGATGGGAAGGACTTGAACAAGGTCTTTGTGTAAAAAGGATTTGGGCGGAACTACAACTTTGGAACCATTTCGGCGGGCTCATGGCTGAACCATCATATCATCTGCCCCAGATTCAATTTTTGGGGGAAATTGGGATTTTTATTTTGGTGTGACTGAACCTCAGGGAGAGGCTGCCTACGTATCCTTTCGGAATCAAGTAAAACGTAGTTCAGGGAAATAATTTTTGTTTTTGTTTTTGTTTTTTTTGTTGCTTTTTCTTTTCTTTTTCTTTTCTTTTTTTTGTTTTTTTTTGTTTTTGTACTTTCGGGTTCCAAAGAGGGTTGCCAAAGAAACGTAACCAGCTCGAAGGGTTTATGAAGGATTGATAGTGTTTGGGGTAGCGGGAAGGAAAGCCTTCATCATCTCAATTACATAAAAGCCATCGCCCCAGGAGACCTAGACATAGTACCTTTTCACTGCATCTGCATTGACTGTGGTCTCAGGATCATTTCCTTCGATGTCTCCCAGATACAGTGCTCCTCTTGGCAATATCTTCCGGATTATGTATGGACCCTTACAATTAGGAGGAAACTTTCCTTTTGCTTCCTGGTGATGAGGGAGAATGCGTCTGAGTACGAGCTGTCCCACTTCAAACTTCTTGGGTCGCACTTTCTTGTTATAGGCGCGGGCCATTCTTTGTTGGTACAACTGCCCGTGACAACCTGCAGCCATCCGTTTTTATCAATTAATGACAACTGCTCTAGCCGGGTTTTAATCCACTCACAGTCCTCAATTTCTGCTTCAACAATTATGCAAAGCGAAGGGATTTCTACTTCTGCAGGTATAACAACTTCAGTTCCGTAAACCAACAAGTACGGGGTCACTTCGATTGATGTACACATTGTGGTACGATACCCGAGTAATGCCAAGGATAGCTTTTCATGCCATTGCCTGGAGCTTTGAATCATCTTTCTCAAAATCTTCTTGATGTTCTTATTCGCTGCTTCAACGACACCATTGGCCTTTGGCCGATAAGGAGTAGAGTTTCTATGCATTATCTTGAATTGTTCACATACCTCTCCCATCAGACGACTATTCAAGTTTGCAGCATTATCGGTAACGATAGTTGCAGGAATGCCAAAGCGACAAATGAGATTGGAGTGCACAAAGTCTACCACAACTTTCTTGGTGACCGACTTGAGAGTGATGGCCTCAACCCATTTTGTGAAGTAATCGATTGCAACCAATATGAATATATGCCCATTCGAAGCTTTCGGCTCGATCGGCCCAATGACATCCATACCCCAAGCAACAAATGGCCAAGGTGCTGCCATCGGATGAAGCTCTGTTGGAGGTTCATGAATCAAATCACCGTGCACCTGGCGTTGATGACATTTCCAAACAAAGCTGAAGCAGTCCTTTTCCATGGTTATCCAATAATACCCTGCTCGCAGAATTTTATTTGCCAACACATAACCATTTATATGAGGTCCGCATACTCCTGCGTGTAATTCATGCATAATTCTTCCGGCCTCCTCGGCATCAACGCATCTTAGCAAATTGAGGTCCGGGATCCTTTTGTACAAGACATCATCGCTTAAGAAGAAACCACACACGTGCCGTCTAATGGTTCTCTTTTGGTCTCCAGTGGCTTGCTCGGGGTATTCTTGTGTTTTCAGAAATCTTAATGCTGGGTTCCGCCTCGACCGCATTACAATACCCATGCTTTTCTTTGATTTGAATCTCCAGAGGGTCAATATGGGCATTGCCTGGGTAAGGCAGCATTGAAGCTAGAGTGGAGAGTGCATCGGCTAGTTCATTGTGACACCGAGGGATGTACCTGAACTCTATCGATTTGAAGCGTTTGGTGAGATCTTCCACATATTGCCGATAGGGAATGAGCTTAACATCTCGAGTCTCCCACTCTCCCTGGGCTTGCCGGATAATCAAGTCAGAATTCCCCATGATCAATAAATCTTCAACATCTTGGTCAATTGCCATATTTATGCCCATGATGTAGGCTTCATACTCAGCTGTATTGTTTGTGCAGAAAAATCGGAGCCGAGCTGTAGGTGGGTAGTGCTGACCATTGGGCGAGATCAGGATTGCCCCAGTTTCTGCACCTCTAGCATTTACTGCTCCGTCAAAGAACATTTTCCAAGCACGAGTGTCTTCTGAGATTGCTTCTACTGAATTTACCTCCTCATCGGGAAAGCATCTGCTCAATGGTTGGTATTCCTCGTCAACCGGATTTTCCGCCAAAATAATCTGCCAACGCCTGGGCTTTCATTGTCGTGCGAGTAATGTAGACTATGTCAAATTCAGTGAGCAAGATTTGCCATTTTGCCAGTCTTCCAGTGGGAATCGGTTTCTGGAATATGTACTTTAACGGATCCAACCTGGTTATGAGATAGGTAGTATGTGCTTGAAGATAATGTCTCAACTTTTGAGCAACCCACGTCAAGGCAAAAGCGTTCTCTCCAACAAAGTATATTTTGCCTCGTAGCTGGTGAACTTCTTACTCAGATTGTAAATCGCTTGCTCTTTCTTGCCAGTTATATCATGTTGCCCGAGGACACAACCAAAAGAATTTTCCAAAACCGTCAGATACAAGAAGAGAGGTCGCCCAGACTTCGGTGGGACCAACACTGGAGGATTTGACAGATATTCCTTGATCTTTTCGAAGGCCTCTTGACATTCAGATGTCCATTTAATTGCTGCATCTTTCTTCAATAGTTTGAATATGGGCTCACAATGAACCGACTGATATAGTTTAACCTTCCCAATAAACTCATCACATATTACTTAGTTTTCGGAGGAGGGAGATCTCAAATAGCCTTTATCTTTGTTGGATCTAACTCGATAACTCTCCTGCTGACTATGAAACCCAGGAGCTTTCCTGATGGGACTCCGAAGGCACATTTGGCCGGATTCAGCTTCAGATCATACTTGCGCAGCCATTCAAAGAACTTTCTCAAATATCGAATGTGGTCACTCTGAGTTCGGGACTTAATGATTACATTGTCCATATATACCTCTATCTCTTGATGCATCATGTCATGGAAAATAGCAGTCATGGCTCTCATGTAGGTTGCCCCAGCATTCTTTAGCCCAAATGGCATGGCCCCGGTAATAGTAGGTACCCCAGGGTGTAGTGAAGGCTGTCTTCTCCGCATCTTCTTCATCCATCAACATCTGGTGATATCCTGCGTAACAATCCATGAAGGACTGTATTTCATGTTTGGCGCAGTTATCAACAAGGATTTGGATGTTAGGCAAAGGGAAATTATCTTTAGGACTTGCCCTATTCAAATCTCGGTAGTCCACACACACCCGGGTTTTCCCATCTTTCTTTGGCACTGGAACTAC
>MU702464.1:39184-62450 GCA_026770625.1 Nicotiana glauca | reverse complement strand
AAAAATAACAAAAATCAGAAAGAATAAAGAGAAAAATGGACGATGAAATATTGATTTCATTTCTTGGAATTTGGAAAGATAACAGGGTTTACATTCATGAATTTGAAAAGACAAGAAACTAAAAGAAACATCTGAGTTATACCCTGAAATAACTCGGGATGCAGAAAAGGTGACATGGCTAGTCTACCGGGATTCCCGCTTGATCGGGAATGGCGTAGCCTTCTAGTTTTGGAGTTTAGTATCCGGTCCCATGTAGAGCACCTCAGCAGTGCTAGTCCCTTCCCCTGGCCGAACCATGTTAGTTTCATAAAGCATTTGTCTCACAGCTCCACATATATCTTCTATTTCCTCAGCCGTGTACACTTCATCGTCTTCTTCTTTGCCATACTTAGGCTTGACAAAAGTATCATAGAGATGTGGCAATGGTTGTGGCAGGACCCATCCTTCCTTCTTCCTTTCCTCGGCCCATTTCTCATCATCTGGGGTAGGGTGGAAGCCTATCCCAAAATTTTTTTCTGTTGTGGGTAGAGTTACCGGCTCAGATATTCCTTGTAAAGCTTTTCCCAACCCTTTTCCTGGTTTGAAACCATGTGTAATCATTTCTTTGGCCACCATGATTGAAGCATTAGATAGGAAAGGCTGGGGGCACGGATTTCCCTCCTCGTACTGGTCAGCCACCACAATTACAAAGGCTTGATAAACAATATGCTCACTTCCTTCCCTCGCCTCCAAGCATGGGATAGATGGTTCGCGGTGAATGGACTGCTCATCTTCTCCGTGGACCACGATCTCCTGATCTTCATACTCAAATTTCACCATCTAGTGGAGGGTGGAGGGCACAACTCCTGCAACATGGATCCAGGTCCTTCCCAGAAAGAAATTGTAAGATATATCCATGTCCAACACCTGGAAGGTTACCTCAAAATCCACTGGGCCTATAGTTAATATCAAATCAATTTCACTGATGGTATCCCTTTTAACGCCATCAAAAGCTCTCACACAAACATTATTAGGACGAATCCTTCCCGTCTCAATTTCCATTTGTTATAGTGTGGAGAGTGGGCAGATGTCAACGCCCGAACCTCCATCTACCATGACTCGCTTGACATAGTAACCTTCACACTTGACAGTAAGATGCAAGGCTTTGTTGTGGGCCGCTCCCTTTAGAGGCAAGTCATTCTTACTAAAAGAGAGTTGATTGATGACGAAGAATCTTTCTGCCATCCTTTCGAGCTGTTCGACTGAAGTTTCAGTTGGCACATACACTTCATTCAAAGTTTTCATTAGGATCTTCTGATGTTCAGCGGATTTGGTCACCAATGACAACAGTGACACTTGCTCAGGATATTTCCTCAATTGATCTACTGTTTCATAATCAGGCATCTGCATTTTTTGGAAGAAGGCCTCTGCTTCTTCAGCACTCACTGGCTTCTTGGACGGAAAGCGCTTTCGTGCGGCACTGTTTACCTCCTGTACATTTGAAAATTTTTCAACAGAGACTTTTCCTGGAAGCTCTCCCGAAATTTCCTTGCCCTTGTATGTCACCACTGTTTGCTAGTAGTTCCATGGCACTGCAGAGGGGTTTGTCATTGGCTTCTGTGGTATGCATCCAATAACCACTGGCTCACTCAGCCGAGGCGGTTTAATTGTCCCCCGTACCACATAAGCTCCTTTCGGCACATACATTTGTGTCCCCTTTTTCACTTCAAACTTCTTCGGAGAGCTCACAACTAGTGGTTTCTCTTGGCGACCTCGTGGAACATAAAGAACCCCGTTTTTAGGAGGCACCGTCTCTGCTTTTGTTTCAATTTCCTTCTCAGGCTCAGTTTTGACAATTTTACTCTTCTTCTCCCTTTTTTCCTGCTTCGGGGCTGCCTTGGGCTTCCTTTATGCATCGGCGATAGCAGTTATGGCTTTTAGGGCTGGATCAAATTCTCTGTCTTTACAAATTATCCCAATTACCGGCTCGTTGTTGTGAGCGAACAGCGAGTTATTGGTCACATTAGGGGATTCTTCGTCCCTCAATACTATTTTTCCTTGCTCTATCAAATATTTTACAGCTTTCTTCAATGTCCATCAATTTTCAGTACTATGCCCCTCTGCTCCTGAGTGATAGGCACAACGGACACCCCGTTGATAGAATGGTGACTTTGGGTTCTGCCTGTTTTGGGGAATAGGTTGCAGCAGATTCATCTGGACGAGCTTCAGAAACAGACTGGAGTAGGGTTCACCAATCGGTGTAAAATTTGGTCGCCTAGGTAGTTCCCGAGGGCGGAAGTTATTTTGTGGTGGTCGGGGATTATAGTAGTTCTGGTAAGGAGGCTGGTTTCTTTGGACTGGAGGTTGATTAATGTTAGCTTGTGTTTGCGGTCGGCCGAAAAGTTGAGCATTCATGACCTCATAAGGTGGGGATCTTAGGCCATATCAGTGTGAGGATAGTAGTGTTGAGGGGTTCTTTCAGAGAATGCCGGTCTAGGAGCCCGATATCTTCTTCCTCCCGATGTTGCCATAACTATTTCTTCTTTCTTTTTACCTTTGGCCATTCCTCCATACCCGCCTTGGATAGCTTGGGAGGTTGCTCTTATGGCCGACTAGCTCAAGATTCTGCTTGTTTATAGACCCTTTTCTACCATTTCTCCGATTTTAATTGCCTCTGCGAAAGGCTTGCCCATGGCTGACATCATGTTCTGAAAGTAGTCTGCTTCCTGGGCTTGAAGGAAAACAGTGACCATCTCTATCGCATCCATTGGAGGATTCACTCTTGATGCCTATTCGCGCCACTTAATTGCATATTCTCGAAAACTCTCTGAGGGTTTCTTCTTTAGATTCGCCAAGGAGTTCCTGTCCGGCGCAATGTCTATGTTGTACTGAAATTGTTGAACAAAGTCCCTGGAAAGATCATCCCAGATATGCCAACGCGAGACGTCTTGATCCATATACCACTCTGAAGCAATGCCAATTAAGCTTTCCCCGAAATATGCCATCAACAATTCTTCTTTGCCATCGGCTCCCCGTAACTGATTGCAATACTTCTTCAGGTGAGCAACGGGGTCGCCGTGCCCGTCATACTTTTCAAATTTTTGGTGTTTTAAACCTCAGAAGCAAGTGTACATGCGGGAATATGCACAGGTCTGTATAGGATACACTATTTTGCCCGCTTAAGCCTTGCATATTTTTTAAGCTCTGCTAGAGGCTTCTCATTCTCTTTTCCATCTCATCCTGTTCTAGGCTTTGGAGGTTTTGTCCTGCCCTGGTGTAGGCTCGTATGGCGGTGGCTGAGGGTAGGTATATTGAGGATAATGAGGAGGGTCAGCCTGAAAGACGGGATTTGAATGTGAAAATCGAGGGGTCAAAAACATGCTTGGGTAGTGATGGTTGCGTGGTTGCAGAGCATGGTGGAGCCGTAAAGATGCTGGGAGCAGTTCCTGATGGGAACACCTAGGGGCAAACCTCAGAAGGTGTTCCTAGGAAGTCAGCAGTTATAGTAGGATGTCCAACGGGGTGTTTGGATGGCTGATGGGGACGGTACCTCCAGATCTAGGAAATAGCTCTGGGAATCCGGGGATGGCGCTTGGGGTTCCTTTCCATTGTTCCAAGCATCCCACATTTCCATGAGTCGCAGGCGTAATACCCGATTTTCTTCAGCTGTAAGGGACTCAGAGGCTGGGATCCTCGAGATGGGGCTGTCTTTGAATATGGGAATTGCAGGCAGAGTCATATCTGTAGACATTTCTATGCTGCCTCTTGATCTGGTGAAGTATTGATGTGATGCCAGCGTACCACAACCAACAACCATTTCTAAAAGCTAAGCTGGACTGGAATGATAGCAACAACGGTTAGTTTGAGACAAATAACAGATAGGTAACTGCACATTGGAGTGTGATGCTCCTATACAGTTACATGAATATCTACATGTTTACTACGGTTGCATGCGTCATCCCGGCTTTTCTTTTGTTCCCTTCGCTTTTCTTTCTCTTTGTTTTTCTCTCATTTCTTCTTTTGTTTTTCCTTTTTCATTTTCTGCTTTCTCTTTTCTTTTGCCATAGTTTTTCACTCAATACCTTATTTTCTTCCTTTGTGATTCTTTTTCTTTCTTGTTTTCCTTTTATTTATTTCCCTCATATTTCTCTTTTTCTCTTTTTCTTAGGACTACGATCGAATCTTATGTAGATTTCCTACGTATCATGGCCCCGCATGAATCAGACCAGGCGTAGTTCTTGCAAATAAATGCAAAATAAGAAAACAATCTTTTGGGAATTTTCAATTTTTCATTAATAACAACTGCGATTACAAAAGCTACTAGACTATTTTTTTTTCTTTTCTTGAATACATAAGATTAACTAAGAATACATCAAAGCTTCAAATCCTGGGGCCCGCGGGGCATCATTCGGCATCGCCGTAGGCCTGCGTGCAAGACTCCTTTTCAACTGCTATAAATCATTCATGACCTAGCGCACAAATATCATCACCGAGGCAAAGAACGTGGTACTACCCATCCGTTCACCGACCTGACACTTTATGACAATATAGTTGGCAATGCTTCTGATCCTTTCCCTGATTCGGCCCTTTTCTTGGAGGAGTCGACTTATTGTTTGGGTACGAGCCTCTTACACATGAGAGTCTTGGAAGTGAAGGTCTTGTAGCAATTTTATTTCCTTTTCCATCTCGGCAATTAACCCATAGCAATGGTCCCTCTCGGCCTCAAATTCTTTGTCTCGCCGGGCTGCCTTTTCTTCCAGGGTATTCATTTTTCTCTTCATGCTGGCAATGGTTCCCTCGTAGTTTCTCTTCATTTGTTTCACAAATTGGGATCTTTCTTCAGTCTTCTTGGCCCACTGCGCCCGAAGTCTTGCCATATTCCCCTCGGATTTCTCTAATTCTTCCTGGCAGTCCAAGACTTGTTTCTTTAGCCCATTTATTAACCTTTCATCAGACAGACTTCTTTCTTGGTTCCTGGCATCTATTTTCATTTCTTGAATTTGGGCTTTGAGAGCTTCATTCTTCTGGGCCAATTTCTTTTTATCCCTTTCATCAGCTGCGGCCTGTACACTCTTTTCGAATTAAAGATCTCGGACCTGATGCTCCAACTTTCCTATTCTTGCTGGGTACTCCCATTCCTTGCCTTGCCAATCCCATTGAGCCTAGACCCCGTCGGTGAATTGCTACACGTGTGGCTTTTTAGTGGGTCTCCCAGGGATTGGAAACCTTTTGTCAAACCACGTCAAATATTTGGGATCTACCTCGCCTCTAGCTTGGTCCTATACTATGGTCTTAGGCTCGAGGTACCTGCACTCGTTCCATATTTGCCGGATTTTGCCTTTAGGGAATGCAACTTTCGGGCCTAACTCAATAACTTGCCCGCCCATGTCTTCATCATTATGAACAGTTTGAAATCTTCCAAGTTGCCTGAGGACTCGGTAGGGAGCATAAGGTTGGATGCTTCGAATACCCATAAGAAGAATGTAAGGTACGTCTGCCGATGTGTACACAGCTTCGGTAGTGGGAAGCCACCCAAAAGCCCATTCGACTTTGTCCGCTGTCAAAAATCTCAAGCAGGATGACCAAGCTTCTGTGCCCTCGAGGAACTCAATACCTATTACCCGGGTCCCGAATTCTACAATACAACTCAGCCCGGTTAAACCGTAGTTCATACACCCCGTGCGATGACAGAGGTGCTCATGTATCCACAACTGTAATATAAGATTGCAACCTTGAAAGAATTTCACACCTTCTCGACATTTGGTCAAAGCTCAGTACATTTCTGCTACAATCAAGGGAACCACTGTGCTAGTAGGTTTTTTAATGGAAATATCTAGCATCCCTACAAGGCCGAGGTCTATGTGACCATCTTTTCTCGGACAAACCACCACTCCCAAAAAGGCTACCATGAAGGCTAATCCCCATCGGCCTTCCCATTTGTCTTTGTTTTCGGCATGTGTCAAATCGATGTTGGGCTCTTCAAAACCTTTTGGGTTACCATACCGGTGATATAAGAAATTCAATGTATAACACCCCTCTGCTAGATACTGGTCTTGAATGTCCCGGCTGATGCTTAACAAATCCAAGAACCTATGAAGGGTCACTGGTCGTGGGGATAATGGGTATCTACTTCGGAGGTTCCCGTTGAGACTTGCGTATCCTGCAATCTCTTCTAGTATAGGTGTGAGTTCAAAATCTGAAAACCGGAATACATTACGGGTCGGGTCCCAAAATGGTATTAGTGCCTCAATGATATCCTTACTCGGTTTGATGTTCAATAAATCAACGAGGCCGCCTAAAAGTTTGACCACAGTATCTCTGCTTCCTTTTCCCAAATCATGCCACCACATATGGAGTTTCAAGGGGATCTCCCTCAATACTGAGAAGGTTTCGATGTTACTTGAATTCATCCTGCACATTTATTTAAAAGGGGATTTTAATGATTTATTTTGAAAAATGGCTATTTTTGCAAAAAATTCTTTATTTAGAAAACAAGGACTTGGTTTTGCAAATACGACCCTTCAGCACTTTTGGGAGAAAGATTTTAAGGTTGTACCCGCAAACCATTTAAAAATGACTTAGGGTGGTTGTTCTTGCAAAAACGGCCTTCCGACATCCTTTTGGGGACATTCGGCTTATTTGAGACAAGAATGGCATCACATGACTTATTTATGACAAAAATTAAAATTTTGACATTTTTGGGCTATTTTTGAAAAAAAGGGAGGTTGGACCGATGAGGGTTGCCTACGTATCTCACATCCGGTGAGAATCAAAACAGCGTAGTTCGGGCAGACTTGCCAAAAATCAAATGTATATTTTTGAACAACAATTTGTCTTTCTATTTCTTTTCAAATATTTTCATTTTTTTTTTTATTTTTCAAAAATCCGGCAGCATTTTGGTACTATTTGGGCATTGTGTTTTTCAAAACAAATGGTCACCCTCACTTAGTCCTAACACTGCTATTTTTCTCAATTTTCACTCATTATATACAAGCCGGTCAACATGCAAAGCCGAGCAAATAAACGCGCAAGTAGCACGTAAGATGCATCAGGATGGTCAATTCATTTCAGGTCACCTGTCCTAGACGTACCCTACCCCTGTGTTGAGTCCCCTAAGTCAAATGCACATGATGCAAACAAGCATCCTACTAGGGATCCGGCATGAGGTTTTGTTCTTCTAGGTTTAAACCCTAGGTTTATTGGTCTAGACCTGGCTTACCCGAGCGGACAACTCAAGCCGAGGGGGAGGCAGCGTACCAGGGATACAGAAGCTCCGCCGGCTTAGCAACTTATCCAACCTCGTTCTAAATTGGGAAAGACTCTAAACAGAAGAGAAACTACACTGAGTGCACCCTTCTCCATGATGTAGAAGACTCAGAGAGAGGAAGAGATTCGTAACAGTTTATATATACAATTTATCAAATATCAAAGCGGTAAAACATTTAGCACATATAGCATGGAACATGTAGAAAAATCAAATAAAGCCAAATATCATAATTATACTAAGCTCGAATTCTTGAACCCTGAATTGAAATTCTGGGTTCGTGTCCCCAGTAGAGTCGCCAACGCTGTCACACCTCCTTTTTTTACACACTTACCCCGAAGGATAAATGTATAAGGGAGTTTTTCCATTTAAAGTGACATTATTCGAAATGAGATTATTTATTAATTTTTAGAGTCGCCACTTGGGATAGGATTGGCTTTTGGTGTCCCAAGCCACCGGTTTAACTTGAATCCCAAATCGAGAAAAATTTCGACTTCCCAGTTGGAGTCTGCGGACCAGAAATTCTGAATAAGGAATTATGTTGACCCGAGGGAAGGTGTTAGGCACCCCCGGATCCCGTGGTTCTAGCACGGTTGCTTAAATTATTATAAATGGCTGAAATCTGATTTTTAAACATGTTCAAACCTATAATGCAATTTTAGATTTATTTAACCGCTTTTAGTTAAAAAATTTAAGAAAGTGAATGTCGTTTAAAAATGTGTTTTTGGATCACGTCACATGAAATGCACCTGGATCCTCAACACATTTTTATTCAACGTTTTGGAATTTGGATTTGGGTTGCATGAAATGCACACCCGTATTTAGGAAGGTAAAATTATTAAAAGCGCGCCTAAAGCGACTAACGTGTTTTTATCTTTGCGGGAAGCCATGAAAATTTGCTAAACGGCACGTCCCGAATTCTAAATATTTAATATAAGTATTTAAAGAGGGCCCCGCAATTTATGCATTTTTGTTCGGCGGGGCTCACCTCAGTTTATTACTTAAAGGCCAACCTAAAGCAACTACGATTCTCTATTTAATTTGTCTCTAACGGGCACTAATTAATTATTGTTATAAAATTCGGGCCTCAAGTTCAAGTTCGGATTCAAACAAAAGGGATGAACCTCTTAATTTGAACCCGTTACTTAACTCGAAGGCCCAAATTTGTAGTATTTCCTTTATTTTTCTTTGATCAATTTTGGTCCAATTTTCAGTAACTACTTTAAGCTTCCAGCATTCTATTGGGCCTCAACAACCAGCCCTAGAGTTGTGAAAATCCAATCAATAAAATGACACTAACGAATTAATACGTGTGCATTTCGAAAATTAACAGCAAAAACCTAAGGTACCTACCATTTCACCCAAAGAGCACATCTAATCTAACATTAGTAATATCTAATATCAAGTCTAAATAAATTTACTCTAATATTATTCCAAATGACAGCCTTTACTCTTGTATTTCATTACCAGTGTACTCCTGAGTCTATTTGCTTGCAATAATTGGGTGGCATTGTCAAACAATAAGGGAAAAATGATGATATTTATTCTGAAACTAATGTTAATTATGTGTCCTATTTCAAATTTCAGACAGTGGTGCATAAATAACCTATATCCAGTTCCTAGCTCATTGGATGAACATAAGCTTCAGCACACATTCAACAAAGATAGCAGATCTGGTTTATTAATTATTACTAGTTCCTAATTCATTATCACAAGCTTCAGCACACACTTAAACAATAACATATCCTGTTTGTTACCTAAAGCAGTGAACTCTAGAGGCACTCAAATTATACCAACATTACCTAGTTGCTTTAAACTAAAACTGGAGCAATTTATACAGTTTAATTCAAACAGTCCAATACAGGTTAACAATCCTATAATCAACAGTCCAAAGTCTTTCCAGTTTAATTACAAAACAAGTTCAAACAGTCCTAATTAATACAAATAGTCCTAATTGACACTAATACATATTTGTTCAAATAAAATTTACAACTACACATTAAGACTAATAGTGAAACACAGAGGCAGATTCATGTAGTGCAATGCTTCATCATTTGATTTAACAATTGTTCGTGTACATTGAGTGAAACTTCATATCATTAGAGACAACAGTGTACCTGGAATTGAGCAAAGTAAAGGAAAGGAGTCAACAGAAGAATTAGACCAACAGCAGTTGAAATCAGGACAAATGAGTCAATTTCCAACTCAAAACAGGCCACAACAATCCCAAAATGAACACCAGAGGGAAAAACACCAATGAGAATAGCCAAAATCAGCTTGATATAACCCAAATACACTCGACAAACACCCCAGGAATGTCCAGGACACTTCATCAACCAAATATTGAGCTAGACGAAGTAAATCAACAACTGAAAATCAAAATTAACCTAAGGTTTTCAATGGAACAGTATTTTTGGGATTTTTGAAATTTTTCTGTTGTTTTTTTTTTTGGTTTTTCTGCATAATTTAAGATCTAAAAGAAGGTTTCTAGAACTATAGGACTTCAGATTTGAACTTCTTTGAATTTTTGAAATTCAAATTTGAGACTCAAATTTTTAGAAATAGATTTTGAGGGGGAAATTAAAAACTGGAAAGTTTGGGGAATTTTCAGAGATGTAAAACTTGCAAATGAAGGCATTAGGCATGCCTTTTATAGGCATAAAAGGGGCTGGAAGGTTCTAGAATTCTTCACTCATCTTCCCCCTTTTTATTTTTAGAATTAATTATTTGTCCTAATTTCTTGACTTGTTTCTCAAGTTACTGCACTAAACTACTGAAACTTACACTAAAGCCCTATTCTAGAAGAGTCTAGGGTGTTCCTAATCTGTTAATACAGGATTCTTTCTCTTTGAAGTGTCCAAATTACCCCTTTTATTCAACTAGAATTACTAAGTCATTTCAACTAACCTTAATCTTCTTAATCTAGGTCAGATGACCATGGTTAAACACACAAAGGACTAAATATTTTCAGCTATAACCAAATCGATTAGGCTAATTAACACTAACTAATTAAGCTGAACCTAATAATGAATTGAAACCCAAACAATGAACTGAAGAATCATTGACACAATTACTAATTAAACTGAACTAACTATCATTAACTAATTAACAACAGTAACTAGTTAATTCAAGTACAGAAACAAACATTAAAATTCAAATAAGGCCAAAACAGGATCGATTAAAGGCTTATCAACAGATTGACAAAGCATTCAACTAATAATCAAACTAAAACCAAAAAATCAAAACAAATTAGAATCTAAACGGAATGAACAAACAAGCAGAATCGAGCACAAAATCAAAGCAAAAATCAGAACAGAAGTGACAAAAGACAAAACGAAAATTACCCTAGAAATTAAAAACTACAGCATCCATTCAAACCGGAAATGATCGAACAAGGAAGAAAGAACTTAAAGACTTGGAATGAACAATCAAAACTAAACCTAGAGCATTTTTGAATAAAACCTATACCTAAGCAAATGACGAAATTGAAAATAGACTCGTGAAGCAGAAACAATCATAGAATCAACTCAAAACCACATGAAAGAAGAAGAAAACAGAAACAAATTGTAATTTTTTTTTTACTATTATGACTCTAGGGTTCCAATGCCTTATAGATTTAAAAACTGGAACAGCTCCAGCGATATTTGAACGTCACTGGTGGTGGATTCTTCATGAGGAGAGTGAGGAGGCCAGGTGATATTGATTTGATGAGGATTGGTCGATTTAGGGTTTTGACGAAATCTTTGATTTAAGATTCGAGGACTTCGACAGGGATTTGAGGAAAAAGGTTTATGGATTTGAAGATAGGAGGGTGAGGAGACTCTGTGGTGTTATTTTGGTGGTGAACGGAGCCGGCGCCGCCGTGTGCGGCGGAGATGTAATTTAGGGTTTTGTAGGTTTGGTTGGGTTTTGAGGTAAACTGAAGGTGGATTTGGGAAGAGGGGAACGAGGAGAGGGGATGGTGTGAATTTAGGAGTCATTGAACGTCGGTCGCCGCCTTGAGGCGATTTCTGGCGGCGGTTTCAAGCGGAGGAGGGGCGGCGTTACACTTCTGGTGATAGAGGGTGAGAGAGACGACCTTTGGGGGGCGGGGGGTAAGATAAGGACATATGTATATTATGGAACGTGGGCTTCCTGTCCGTTGGATCAATAAACATCGACGGTCAAGATTAAAACCTAACCAAACGACGTCGTTTAAAGGGATAGGGGAGCTGGACCGGGTAGCTTTGGTTGGGCCAGGTCTGTTGGTCCGATTTTGGGGGTTTGGGCTGGAATTTTGCATGAACATAACCCAAAAATGGGCCAGCCTATTTGATCCTCTTTATTTTAATTTCTTTTGTTTATTTTTGCTTCTTTTCTTTTACTTTTTTTATTATTTCCTCATTTGATTAAATGTAAGATTTAAAAATAAAAGACCCAAATTGAATCTAAAATTAACTAATTAAAATTTCAGAATTAACTAATTTCTAATTTAAAAGAAAACTTAAGACAAATTGTAGAAATTGAAAGTAGAAATGCGAAGAACCATTTTTTATTATTTTCTTTATTTTTGTAATATTAAAATGCGCAGTATTTTGTATTTTTGGAATTATATCGATTAAAATACACACAAAAAATGCAAACAAGACACAAAATCATGCAATTAATTCCTAAAATTCAAATAATAAAAGAAAAATCCTAATTCTAAGGAATTTTATAGGAGTAATTTAAGCGTGGCAAAAATCACGTGCTCACACCTTCTCGCTCCATAACCAAGAGACGTTGGAGGTAGGGGTCGATCAAAGTATGACAATGTCTAAAGAACTCTTGCCCCAGTATGATGTCAAAGATATCCATAACGGTTACGGTAAAGTTTGTCATACCTTTCCAAGCTCCTAATTTGACACCTACTCCATTAGCTACCCCACAAGAATTTTGCACCTCGGCATTCACAGTCTTGACGCGAGAGTTGGTTGGAGCAAGATTCAATTCTAGTCTCTTTGCCGCAGCCTCAGTCACAAAATTATGAGTTGCTCCAGTATCCACTATTGCACGAGCGGGCTTGTTGTTGATGGTGAGATCCACGTATTGATTGCCACTCTCGGTAGGTTGGATAACTTGCTTTGTGACAACACCACATAATCCGATCATACCCAACTGTGCGGTTCCCGAACTCTCTCCTTGCGGCTGCTCCTTTCATTCATGGACTATGGCGCTGAGGCTCTTTAGGTCGGGACAATTCCTGAAGCCGTGTGGCCCTCCGCATATATAACATCCCTTCTTCTCAGCCTGTTCCTTCTTCTCGGCGTAGCCCTGATGACCACTCGACTTTTTGGAATCTTGAGTCTTGGGGTATTGTTGATGTATCTCCTTGACTTTGCCATGATCTCCCCCACCTTTGACATTGTTAACCTTTGACTCCTTTCCATTGCCTTTGTCGTGCTTGTCATGCCTGAAATCCATCAATGATTCGGCCTCCGCTATGGCTTGGTCTATATCAGTGACTTGTCGGCGTTGCAACTCCTGTTTAGCCTAATTTTGCAACCCGTCCATGAAGTGGAACAACAAATCATCATTGGTCAGGTTGGGGATTTGAAGCATAAGGGTAGTGAACTTCTTGATATAGTTACGTATGCTTCTTGTTTGCTTCAATTCCCTAAGCTTGCGCCTTGCCTTGTACAACACATTGTTTGGAAAGAACTGTCGCTTGAACTCGGCTTTGACCTGATCCCATGTGCTAATAGTACATAGACCTTTATCCACGTCGGTCGTCTTCCTTCTCCACCAGAGCATGGCAGTCTCTGAGAGGTACAATACCGCAGTGTTGATCTTGGCCTCGTCGTCCCTCACTTTGCCGTGCCTGAAGTAGTTCTCCAAGTGCCAAAGAAAGCTTTCCACTTCTTGTGCATCACGAACACCTTTGAACACTGGGGGTTTGGGAGCCTCGATCTTGGCCTCTCTCATCACCACAACATTCTTGACTGCCTCGGTCATGCCAGCATTGACACGCTCCTCGAGTGATCTATCTTTGCTTTCATAGCATCGATACTACTCAAAGCCTCCATGAGTCTGCACTCTTAGGCAGTGATGGTTTGCCTTAGTTCCATCTCGGTTTGTGTACGTCCCTCCAAGTCATTTCGGATACTCTCAATCTCTTCAAGAGTGTGCCCCTCAAGAACGCTAAGGGTGTTTTCCACCTTCCCCAAGCGTTGGCCAAAGATCTCCACGGCGTCCATCCCTGCGTTCATCTTTATCGGCCACTCTTTACCGAGCGAGACATCCTCGGGCAGGACCTCTACTTTATCCTCGCTTGCCTCAGTGGCAGATGGTTCTTGGGTAGTAAGCCCTTCGTTTGACACAACCTCAGGTGGCACCTCCTGTCTCTTGTTGGTGGCATTCCTCTTTTTGCCACGGCCGCTCTTGGCGGCAGCATCCTGGATGACATTGGCTTGGGTATTGGTAGCATTAATTTCTTCGTTGTTTACCATTGCCTTAGTTGAAACCTTCGCTCTGATACCACGTTGTCACGTCATTAGTTATTAACTAAGTACACGTGCGGCACTTGACAACTCGCTCACAATCTTGCACAACTTGCTCACGTTCTTGCTATGCCAAGTCAGCCTTACTACGCTCAAGATCACTAAGATAATGGAAGAAAGAACACAAGAGAATTGTTAAAGGAAGATTTGTATTAGAGAGAACTTGAATTATTTTGCTTGATGAATTACAAATGAATGGCTCCCCTATTTATACTAATCACTTAGGGGCTAGTGTGTAAATATTAATTATTACACAATTCCTTGATATTTCCAAGATAAGGGATTTCTCTAGAATTCTCTACAAGCCAAGAAGATTCCAAGGACTTTCCTAGCAAATCCATAAAGATCTAGGTTCTTCCTAAGGAAATGTCCATACTTCTCTAGAATCTTCTTACAAATGCTAGCCTTCTTCTTATGTAAGCTTCCACATGGCATTAATATATGCCAAATGGCGCATATGTGGCATGATGACATGGCGGGTCATCACAATAGCATACATAAGACTCTCTACAACAGAAGCATAAGGGACCGCCTTCATCTTTTCTATCTCATTAGTCGTTTTTGGGGACTGATCTCTTGATAGAGAGATTCCATGTCTAAAGAGGAGAAACCCTTTCTTGGAATCTTGTATGCTAAACCTGGTGAGAATAGTATCAATATAAAGTGCTTGGGACAAGCCTAATATCCTTTGCTTGCGATCTCACATAAGCTTGATCCCAAGGATATGTGCTGCATGTCCCAAGTCTTTAATATCGAAATGTGAGGACAACCATTCCTTTACTGAATTCAACATGCTCACATTATTTCCTATGAGAAAAATATCATCTACGTACAAAACCAAAAATGTAACTTTATCTCCATTCCACTTCTTATAGACACAAGACTCATTTTCACATAGATCAAAATCGAATGTCTTAATCGATGCGTCAAAACAAGTGTTTCATGCCCTAGAAGCTTGTATCAATCCATAAATGGATTTCTTTAATTTACACAACATGTGCTCATTGCCACTTTTTATGAAACCAACTGGTTGTGCCATATAGATGCACTCATCAAGACTTCCATTTAGAAAAATGGTCTTGACATCCATTTGCCAGATTTCATAATCGTAATGAGCTGCAATGGATAAGAGAATCCTTATGGATTTAAGCATGGCTACCAACGAAAAAGTTTCCTATAATCGATCCCTTCTTTTTGAGTAAACCCTTTTGTAACAAGCCTAGCTTTAAAAGTTTGCACTTTTCCATCCACTCCTCTCTTTTTCTTATAGATCCATATACAACCTATGGGTTTGACTCCAGTAGGTGGTTCTACAAGATCCCAGACTTGATTGGAGTACATGGACTCCATTTCAGATTTCATAGCATCAACCCATTTATCAGCATCTGCATCATGTAATGCTTCGTCGTAATTAATAGGTTCTATATTAGGCTCTTTAGGGATTCTATCATAAGATTCTCCCAAGAGCACAAACAGGAGAGGTTTTCTAATAATTCTCCCACTACGACTAGTCTCTACATGTGGAGGCTGATTTTGTTGTTGAATCACATCATCATTTCCTGGAACTGAAGCCTCAATGTTATCCTCTACACCTTTCGGTGCTGGGATATCATTAACTTCTTCCTGGAGTGCAGGTTGCATAACAATTTCAGGTTGCTCAACAATCTGAGGTTGCTCAACATTACTTCCACTACTTTGGGGTAGTGAGATGTCAGGAAATTGCTCTTGTGCAATCTGCTGCCTATTGACATTTCTCCCACTACGATAATGCAGTGGTATGTCAATACTGGCTTCCGGGATACGTTCTAGAGATGAGTATTTAGTTACTCCATTGTTTAATTCCTGTAAAACTAGTTTACTTATAGGAATATGGTTCGTTAGATAGTCCTCTTCTAAAAATCTGGCATATGTCCTAACAATTACCTTTTTTTCTTTGGGACAATAAAATAAACCGCATTTTGTTCCTTTTGGATATCCAATAAAAATGCATACTTCTGTCCTTGATTCCAATTTATCTGCTTTCCCTTTCAGCACATGTGCTGGACAACCCCAAACCCGAATATGCCGTAAACTTGGCTTGCGCCCAGTCCACAATTCTACTGGAGTTGAAGGTACTGACTTTGAAGGAATCAAATTTACAATGTACTTTGTTGTTTCTAAAGCATATCCCCAAAAGGAAGGAGGCAAATCGAAATAACTTAACATTGATCTAACCATTTTCATAAGGGTCCTATTTCTTCTTTTTGCCACACCATTTTGTTGTGGTGTTCCTGGGGCAGATAATTGAGATGTAATTCCATTATCTGATAAGTATTTTATGAATTCCGCAGAAAGGTATTCACCACCACGATCAGATCGCAATGTTTTGATATATTGATCATGTCGTTTCTCTGTTTCTGTCTTAAATTCTTTGAATTTCTCAAATCCTTCAGACTTACGTCGCAATAGATAAATATATCCATATTTTGAGTAATCATCTGTGAAAGTCACAAAATACTCAAAACCACCTCTTGCTTGTATATTCATAGGCCCACACAAATCAGAGTGAATTAATTCTAGCTTACCACTGGCCCTATTTCCTTTTGAGGGAAAATGTCTCTTGGACATTTTGATTTTGCATTCTAAACAGGATTTGCATGTTGGTAGTGACTCCACTTTCAATGAACTCAAAGGTCCATCAGAGACCAATCTCGAAATCCTATTTATATTTATATGGCCTAGACGTAAGTACCATAAATAAGGTTGACTCAATTCAGAAATACGTTTTCTTTTATGTGGTAGATTAATGTTATTTAGCTATTTTGGTTGTTGTAGTATATGAGGAGATATATCAAGTATAAAAAGGTCATGTACTCTAACAGCAGTGTAAATAAAACGTTTATTAAACTTAATAACATCAGAGTTATTAGCAAATAAACATTATAACCAGCATCCATTATTTTCGAAACCGAAATCAAATTCCTTCTAATAGAAGGTACATAGAGAATATATTTTAAAACTAAAACTCTATCACTACTAAACGAAACTCAAATATCTCCTAAATCTAAAGCTTGTGCTGGCTCGCCATTGGCTTGAAAAACGCAAACTTCATTCTCACTTAGCCGTCGCGTTTCCTGAAACCCCTACAAAGTAGTGCAGATGTGATTAGTGGCTCCCGAATCTACACACCAAAAAATGGTAGAAACAGCCGCTAAACAAGTTTCAACGACATTTAAATTTGAATTACCTTGCTTATTCAACTTTGCCAGAAAGGAAGGGCATTACTTCTTGTGATGCCCGGGTTGCTTGCAATGATAGCACTTGCCTTTGGGCTTTTTCACACCAGCCGCACCACCAGGTGCCAGAACCTTTTGAGCCTTCTTATTTTTTTTATTGCCTTTCGACTTAGAAACCTAAGCTTTCTCAACATTGAGTGCCACAACTGGAGCTTGTTGTTTGATAATAGATTCTGTCGCTTGCAGCTCATTCAACAATTTCGCTAGTGACAAATCCATTTTGTTCATATTATAGTTCAAGCGAAACTGTTGAAAACTGTCAGGCAGAGTTTGCAGGACCATCTCAACTTGAGACTCCTTATCAATCACAGCTCCAAGGACCTCCAGTTCACTCAGAAGACTCATCACCTTCCGAACATAGTCCCTGACCGATGATTCTTCAGCCATCTTAGTGTTCAAAAGGGCTTTCATGGCCGTCTGATTAGCTGCACGATTTTGCTCACCGAACATCTCTTTGAGACTTTCGATCATATCATAAGCAGACCCCATAGACTGATACTGATGTTGCAAAACATTCGCTATATAGGCAAGAATGTAACATCTCGCCATCTCATCAGCCTTAACCCATTTGTCATAGGCCTTAACCTGATCATCAGTAGCATTTTCAGGTTTTTCTGGGCACTCCTGAGTGATTACAAATTTGTAACCTTCAGCAGTTAGGACAATATCAAGGTTCCTTTTCCAGTCAACATAATTCGGTCCTTCTAACTTGTTTTGGTTCAAAATTGAGGTAAGTGGGTTGAATGAAGACATGGTTAATCTGATAGATATTCACATTAAATAGATCATTAGTTATGTATTAAGAATGATTAAATTTAAAATAACACATTACACATATAACCATGCTCATTGAACAGTTAGATTCGTTAGGAAAATATAACTATTCATGCAAAATATATGAGTGATGTAAGATATTAACCCCATAAATTTAAACAGGACCAACTCTGATGAAGAGTAAACTGTTAATTTAAGATAGGTAAATATCACTTTTATAAACTCTAGTTTCATTCAATCAACATGTAACTCAGTTGGAGAGTTAATACAAGTAATGAAATAACTAGAGGTAAAACTATAGTAATCATCTATAATAAATTTATCAGATGTGGAAGAAGACCTATGTCAACATATAAATTCATTATATTACTATAAAACATGATTGAAAACAATGGAAATTGAACCCTACCATCACAGATTTCTATTAATATTTTTTTATTTTAAAAAAACCATAAAATAGAAAAAAAGCCAAAACTCCATCTAAACGACCCCGAATGCCCAAATTTGAACCTACCAAATTTACACTGAGTATACTAGTACAAGAACATCTTTTCTCTACTTGGTCCGTTCAATATACACTAGGGGTGGGCGTTCGGGCAGTTCGGATTGCATATGAAATTTCGGTTTGGATTTTTAGTTTTCAGATTGACAAAATGACAATCCAAATCCAATCCAAATAAGTTCAGATTGGATCGGATTTTTTAAGTTCTGTTTTGGATTAATCGGTTAGGGTATTTTGGATTTTCGGTTTTGAGCTTATAACTTGAGATGTTTCATCTTTTTACAAACATGAATATCCAAATGAAGTACCCATGTTAAAATGCATGAAAATTTCTCCATTTATTCACCGCAATCATCCAAATAAAATATTAAAGCAATTAAATTATTATATAAAAAATAAGAAAGAAATGCAAACGAGACGTTAATACGATAGATAAGAAGTAGAAATAGTAAAACCATGTCCAAATAGAAAGTATTCTCATAATAACTTAGTAATTAATATTGAATATAAATGATAATATCTAATACGTAGTGTGACGACCCGACCCGTCGTCTCATGAGTTACTACCCTGTTCTTCCCATTTTCTGCTTTCTTATGTTTCATTATCGGTATTGGGTGCGTTAGAATTTATTTGGAATAATTTTGATAAGAAATGAGACACTTAGTCTCTTTTAAGAAGGCTTAAGTTGGAAAAATCAACCAGATGTTGACTTGTGAGTTAGAAGGCTCGGAATTAAATTCCGATAATTCGGTTAGCTACGGGTGATGATTTAAGGCTTAGGAGCGTAATCGGAAGTAATTTTGGAAGTCCGGTGAAGAAGTTAGCCTATTTTGGCGAAGTTAGTATTTTGGCGATTTCCAGTTGATAGGTGAGATTTTGATCCGAGGGTCGGAATAGAATTCCGAGAGTTGTTGTAGCTTAGTTAGGTGAATTGAGATATGTGTGCAAAACTTCAGGTTATTCGGAGGTGATTTGGTTGGGTTTTTTTATCAAATGCGTGTTTCGAAAGTTTTAGAAGAACTTAGGCTTGAATCTGATGTAAATTTGGTGTTTTGATGTTAGTTTTGGTGTTTTGAGAGTGCAACTAAGTTTGTATGATCATATGTGACATGTTAATTTGTTCGTATGCGGTCCCGAGGAGCTCGGGTGACTTTTGGATAGGTTTGGGTTGCGTTGTGCTCGTTTTTCTTATGCTTCGACATCGTTTCTTCAAGCATAAATGATATCATATTGAACAAATGATCTCTGATTAATGTTTGAATGAAGCATTAGATCCGTATCGTAATTACGGACCCGNGATTCAAAAGCCTAAATTTATTAGAATTTCACAAGGAATCCATTGGGAGCAGTAAAACGCGTGAACAGTATACCTATAATGAGCAGGTTGAGTTTCCTTCCAATTTTGGAATGGGAAGAAGCTTCTGAGGCGAATTTTAAGAGAGAAAATCAGTGGGTATCACAGAGGTAAGTGATTTGATTATTAAAACTCATTATGGGTGATTATAGACCATAATCCCATTCTTTAATTCATATAAAACAGTAGAAAAATAGGATTTTGGGGCGTGAAATTATGAGACTTTTAGGGGTTGATTTGAGGGGTCAAACGGACTCCGATTTTGGTGTTCTTTATATGTACGGAATTGGGAAAAGATGAAGAACACTTTTCTGTAAAAATTTCTGAGTTTCGATTAGTGGACCCGGGGCTCAGGTTTTGTCAATTTCGGGATTATTGATGTTTTTCGATTATTTTCGATTGGGTTTTGATCCTATAGCATAATGTGACGTATTCGTTGTGGTTTTGGTCAGATTCGACGCGTGAGGAGGTCAATTTGAGAGGCAAGGGCATAGAGAGCTAGGATTTTAGCCGGCTTGAGGTGAGTAATAGATGGGGATGATGACCTGAGGGTTTGAAACCTCGGTATATCACACTGTGACGCTATATTGAGGCGAGACACGTACTCTACGGCGAGTGCGGGGTCGTTTGTGATTGGAGGACTATGGCTTAGTCCGTCCGAGTGATGTTCATAATGTGCATTGACTAGAAATTGATTGGTAAACATCCTACTTGGATTGCTATGAGCATATTTGGGCTGCGTGCCGATTATTTGGATCCCGTAGGGATTATTATCATTGTTTCCATGATGCTTAGCATGTTTTCATGATATCAATCCTGAGTTAAACACTATTTCGAAATGATTAGCAAATTTCTAAGGTTTTAAATCACTTAAACTATAATACCTGTTAAATGGAACAGAAAATGGTAAACTTGATTGTGCCCGTGTGGCTTGCATGCATATATAACAGGACTGATTGTGGACCGGGTTGCACGCCGCAACAAATGCTATGATTATATTGCGCTTGGGCTGTAGGAGCCCCTCTGGAGTCTGTACACACCCCCAGTGAGCGCCGTCGATGTTAAATGGATTGGGCTACGCGTCGTAGCGGTCATGTGGATTGTATTGCATTACATGCATTGTTATTTACTTGTTCTACCTGTCATTACCTGTTGTTGTTTCATTGTTAAATGTATAGACTAATTGGTTATAGCTTTACATTGTGCTATTTTGGGATTTCTTACTATCAGACATTATACATGCCTATTACCACTGAGTTGGAAGTACTCACTTTACTCCCTGCACCTTGTGTGCAGATTCAGGTACTTCGGGAGCCTAGTTGAGCTAGTTGCTGTTTCCAGAGTTTTCAGGAGTTGTCGAGGTAGCTGCTTGACATCCGCAGGACCCGACTCCTCCCCTATTCCTTTATTATTTATGTACTTTAGAACACATTTATTTTTTTGAGGATTCTTGACTCGGTATTATTTAGAGGCTCTAGACTCATGACCCCAGGTCTTTGGGAGTTACAATTTATGTTAGAGTTTCGTATTGTTTTCATTTGAGTATTTCAGCTATGAGTATTGATATTTGATTTAAGTATTTAATTAATTGGTTTTGAGCTTCATGCTCGGTTGAGAGAGAGTGAATGGTCGGGCTTGCCTAGCATTAGTGTTGGGCGCCATCACGACCGGGTTTGGGGTCGTGACAAGTTGGTATCAGAGCCTAGATTACTAGGCCTCATGAGTCATGAGCCGGTTGGTAGAGTCTCGTGGATCGGTACGGAGACGTCTGTATTTATCCTCGAGAGGCTGCATAACCTTTAGGAAAACTTCGCTTTCTTGGTATTCTTATCGTGCGTACTTGATTCAGCTTGAAAAGAAACTCTTGAAATTCCTTCCACGTGATCATATGCACGAACGGGCGCTCAGTATCAGATGTGCCTCAATGGCTTTTGATTCCCCGATCGAAGGGCGAGGAGTAATCTCTGTGAGTTTGAAGTTAGACCAGTCAGGAGGACTATAGGCCGAATCTTTGCCAACGGCTTGAGCACCGAGGTGCTTTTTTTGTGAGCAAGTATTTTGAACTCATATGTTCATTATTGTCCCTATTAGCCGGAATGGCGGTTGGATATCCACGTGAGGAGTATGTTAGTGCTGCGAAGTGTATTTATACGACTTGGTAGTGGCGAAGAAGCCTACTGGATAGTAGATGAACTGTTAAGTGATTCGTTTCTTATTGTGATCTGTTGAGTAGCCCCGAGTTATGGGCGCATGAAGAATATTTTTCGTGCATCCTAGTTGGAAAGTAAAGTGCATTACATGTGGCGGTATGGGTTTAGGCTCAGGAAGATTAAGTGATGGTGTAATGTGTATGGCAGTGGAAGGTATACAAAAAAAAAATAGTAACTAAAGGTAAAGCTAATGGGTAATTGGCTTATAAGGGAAATCTATTTGTCATATTAGTTAGATAAGTCTGGGAGCTGAGATTGCTTCTGTAAATGTATTGTGACGAAATCGTTGAGTCAAGGAGACCACCTTGAATGGCGAAAGCATTAAAGAAAGAATATGTTCCTACATGGTTGAATAGCCCAATAATGGAGGGTTGAAGGGTATTTTCTATGTGTGATGATTCAAATAGGTGCAACGCATGTCCTTGTATCAATTTTGATAGTATAATACATGTAGTATTGAGATTTATGTAATTGATATGCATTGTGATGCTTTGTCAAGTTGTGGATGTGTTGTTAGGATGGTTTTGGTGATTCGCTGGCAGGTGGATAGGCCCAATTACAAAGGAGACTCTACCGAAATTTTTGAAAAAAAAAAATTGGGACTTTGTAAAAATTTGGTCACCTAAAGAGTGGGCTTGACTGTTATGTGAGTGAATGCAAGAACTTCAGAAGAGTCAAAAATTCCAGATGATTCGTGTTCACGAGCTTATGATGGAGTGAGTTTAATCTCACCATGATATTACGACAGCAATAGAGTATATGTGTTGTGATCTATGGCTTCGAACCAAGTTGGGGAGCTTGCTATTGGTTAGCGGATTGTACAGTTATGTACTATGTTAGTTCCGATTTGATGCATGCTGGTGAGTCAGTTCTGGTTGTGGTAATTTGGCCGAGAATGGCATGAGTGAAGGAAATTTTTTGACAAGATGTCATGAGCTCGGATGAGCAGGTGATAAGTTTCGATGTTTACGGTAAGTTGGAATTGTCTTCAGCGTCACCTAAGATCGGTGTTTTGTAAAAAGGGGTTTTGCGTCCTGGTTAATGATTCTTGGTCGCTCTTCAACGTTAGTGCGACCGGTGGTTTGGAGGTACGCTCCAGATATTTTTGTGGTAGGTTGTGGGAGTGTGTTCCACTGGAAGATTTTATAAGTGTGACATGTGATCACTTGATTGATTAAAGATGTAAACCAAGTATGAAGTTTGAGATGATGTCGTTAAATTAAAGATTCATGCCTGGAAGGCACTTGGCATATTGGGTTGTGAACTGGGGAGGATTACTCCGATTATGATGGTTGTTCTTGTGCGTTATGAAAAAAAAGGGGATTTATTATGGACCTTTGAAAGGTTATTAGACTAGTTCGGTGTGATCAGAATCGGCTTGAGGTCGAT
>MU702464.1:4579-26482 GCA_026770625.1 Nicotiana glauca | reverse complement strand
AAATAAAAACTTAAGAAGTTTTCCAGCTTAAGTTTTCCAGTTATAAAATAAAAACTTAAGCAGTTTTCCAGCTGAAGTTTTTCTTTTGTACTGGAAAACTTCAGCTCTAGAGCTGAAGTTTTTGTCTTTGTAACCGGAAAACTTCAGCTCTACAACTGAAGTTTGCCAGTTATAAAATAAAAACTTCAACTCTAGAGCTGAAGTTTTTTGTTTAGTAACCCAGAAGCTTCAGCTCTAGAGCTTAAGTTTTCCAGTTATAAAATAAAAACTTAAGTTTTCCAGCTTAAGTTTTCCAGTTATAAAATAAAAACTTAAGGAGCTGAAGTTTTTGTTTAGTAACCAGGAAACTTTCCTAGTTATAAAATAAAATTTTCAGCTCTAGAGCTGAAGTTTCCCAGTTATAAAAGAAAGCTGAAGTTCTTTAAAAAGTGGGTACGGATGCAAACAAAAAGACAAAGCGGCTACAGGTTAAAAGGGGGCGCCCAAATAGGGCGCCCTATGTAATTTTTACAGAGTAACTAGATGATGTACTCGTGCGATGTACGGGCCCAATTATTGTTGTTTTTCTTCTTCTTATTTTCATCCTTTTAATATTTCTTGATTTATTGTTAATTACACACTCTCTACGCCTTTAGGGAAAGAAGAAAGAGAATAGGCATTTGTGTAATAACGTATAGAACTACGATTATATGTATTGTTATTTATCTTTTGCATTATGTGCATTTTAATTTTTCTGAAATCGTATTACTAAAGCAATCACTTTGAAACACTTGTCGAGTTTAATGCTTTATTATACAGTGATTAGATAATAATTCAAGTAGAAGTTAAATTATTTCTACATAGCGCCTTTTTTATTTTAAAACGTTTTAGCATCATTAAGCCTTACATTAATTATTATTAAATAGTAATTAAAAATTCAGTTGAAAAATAAGTCGTCATGTATTTTTCTCATTTTTAAATTGAATGATATATAGTTTTATTCTATTAGTATTTTTAGTGTGTTAATGTATTTTTTTTCTTTTTGTACTAATCAAAATTTAATTAATACAAAATAACAATATTATTCCCAAATAGTTGATGAAAACGTATTTTTTGGTTCTTTGAAATAATAATCGTGATTTTTAATTATTAAGAATTTTGACAAGAAAAATTATATTTTATTCTAGTTGAATGACATAATATTATAAATAAATTAATATCTCGATAACTCAAAAACTAATTAAATTGACCGTAAATTAAAATATTGTAGTTTTTTCTAGTTTCATTTGATATGATTGAGATACTATTTAGGGTATAATGCAATTTTCATTACAATATTAGTATTTGTTGAGACTGTTTTAAAAATAATTAATTGTATAGTTATGTATTTTGAAATTTATATAATGGTGAATTCTTATTGAATGGAATATGTACACAACCAACTTCGATCATAAAGGGAGAAGTATAATCATATATGACGATACTTCTCATACTTCCTAATATATAACGATTTTTAAAAGAAAAAGAAATTCACAAATTAATTGTCTTAATTTTTACTTCAGATATTCTCAACTCATATTTTCGAGAGGGGATACTTATTATACAATTTGAACAAATTTTTTATATTCTATAATAAAAAAGGGGACTTGAAACTATACTTTATTCTTAAATAAATTTTTTCTGGATTTTATAAAGTATTCCAATTGAAATTGCAATTTAATGAGTACTTTGTATAAAATGATATCAACTGATAATGATATAATAATATTAATTTTCTTTACCTGAAATAGTTAATAAATAAAATAATATTTCTTAAGGAGATAATAGAATTGTCATATATAAATGTATGTGACCTTGGTATTTTTAATCAGGTGAACATTTGAATAATAAAATTATCAAAAAAAATAATTTTTCTAGATAAAAATACTTATTGAAAAAATAATAAAACAATCAAGTAATGCATTTAATGAAGATAGTGAAGGTTAATGGAAAGCGGGGTCAACCTAAAGAATTTAATAGCTTATGGGCACGTTAATTTTGGGCTTTTCTGTTATTAAGAACCAACAACCAAACTTTTGAGCCTAGTATACAAATAAAGAATGCACTAATATATTTAAAATGACCATTATGCCTTTGGTCAACCTCCTCTTCTCTCTTCTATATAATAGAAAAGTAGGTAAAATAAAATATTTAAAGTTAAATTATTTTCAATATAAAAATATGTCTTTTTTTTAAAGTACTAATAAGGAAAGTATGTCATTTAAACTAAAATAGAGGGAGTATATGTCACGGCACGGAATCCCCACCATTGGGACCGTGATGACGCATAACATTACACTTACTAGGCAAGCCAACGCTAGAGGTTTAACAAGCCAAGTCCTTTACATTTCAGTGATTAACAATAAACAAGCTAAAATCAGTAAAAATAAATGTGGAAGTAATAATCAGTCTCTTTGTTCATATACTATTACCAACACTGTGACTATTACTACCCAGAATCTGGTGTCACAATCCATGAATGCACTAAGATTTACTACAAACATCTTTTCGAAAAAAGATATAACTGTTTATGCAGAGAAGTAAAAATAGTAAATGTAGGAGCATAGAAGGGGCTGCCAGCAGGACTATGATAAGTCGGGATTTTAACATATTTTATGCCCCTACTTGCCTATGCTTTAGTTATAAATTTCTATAAAATAGTCCCAAAATACTCACAAGTTGTGCTTGATTGCATGTTTGATCGACAAAGCGATGAACGTCAAAGATCGGCTCAAAAAGGAGTGAAACCTGCTCAAGTGTCAAATACTAAGTAAATTGAGGAAAACAGAACCTAGTGCGGACCTCTCAAAGGTGAATGCGGCCGGACTAGGAGGTTCGGAGAGTTCGCATTTTCAAGTTGGAGGCAATGCGGGCGCGGTACGATTCACGCGGTCCGCGGTCAGGCTCCGCGGCTGTGCTACTCTTTTGTGTTATCCGCGGAGTAGAGATTCAGAGAGCTCACATTTTGCCAATTCCAAGCAATACGGCCCACGCTCATTTTTGTGCGGCCGCGCCAACTTCCACCGCAATGCACTTCCACGCGGTCCCCAACTTCAGAGAAGCAGAAATGAGAAGTCCAAGAGCCAGTGCAGCCGCGGTCCATTTTGCGTGGCCCGTTTTTGTCCAGTTTTTCTAGTCTAATATAAATAGAACATTTTACCATTTTTAGGTTAGGTTTTATATTCAGACTTAGCTGCACTCGTGAGACTCACTTTTGTAGCCATTTTCGGTACTTTTGCTCTTCATTAACGATAGATTATTGTGATTTCTTCTTAGTAATTAATTACTATGCTTAGTTCTTCATCTATTTCTTCAATTTCTCTTTCAAGCATGAGTAGTTAAACCCATTAGCTAGGGTTGTGGCTCAACCCTAGTATGAGTAATTGATGGGTGTTGCCATCTAGGGTTAGATTGATTATGGGTGTTTGTTATTTGGGTTGATTTTATATTTTTATTTAAGAATTGGTGGTTTCAAACACTGATTCAAGCTTTGTGGGGTTTGACCCTTCTTGACAAAGAGAGTTTATGACCCCAAAATTGACCCAACAAGGAATTGGGATGGACTCATAAGAAATGATAGTCCCAATTAACGGGTTAAATCTCGAGAGAGTAATCACCCTACTTAAAACCTAGTTGCTTGATCTAATTGGCCTACCCAATTGGTCTCGAGAGAGTCCATTCGGCAAAATCACTCTCTCTACCGAGAGGTGTGAGAGTGGGTACAATTGTACAATGTTTATAGCATAAGCCCCAAATAGGTCAATCTATCTTTAATAGCATCTACCCCAATTAGCCACCTAGGTAGTGTCACGACCCTAGTGCCTTTCTTCACATTAGATACAACTTAGCAATATTCTCGTAGCATAACCTAGTGTTAATAATTAGTTTTATAATAGTAGTTATAAAAATCAAAAACCAAAAATATTTGAAGTGACATTAGGAGTACAAACACATCTCTAGAGTAGATAGAAAATCCAACTCCACTACAAGCTCCCTGATGAAATTTGATCCCGACCTCTATTCGAGTAAAAGCTATTACGACCCGCTCTTTCTACCTTGGTGTAGCGTCGAGTTGAAAGCGATCACTTTTTGGCGCCGTTTCCGGGGAGCTTACGGTGTTGACTATCTGTTTAGTTAGTTTTGTGCTTTGCTTCTCTTTCCTTCTTGTTTACTAATTTTGTTTGTGTCGATTACTCAGGTACAAATGGCTCTCAATGCCAATGACCCTCTTGGGAATGTGAATGCGGGGGAGGAGGTAGACGATCTTGATCATGATAAGCTTCCCTTACCTCAAGATCCATATAGAGGCCGTCTGGCCAATGCAAATGACAACAACAATATTCCAGACCTTCCTCCGCCACCGCCAAGAGTGGCTCCAAGAGTCCTCCCCAATCAAGGACATGCGAGTGCCATTGTTCCTCCCCGAATCCGGGCGGGGCACTTTCAAATTACAAATGTCATGTTGACCTTGCTAGAGCAATGAGGGTATTTTATGGATGCCTCCAATCAAAATGCTTACAAGCACTTGAAGGGGTTCGTTGATACATGCTGGGGTAGCAAGCAAACAAACGTATCTGAAGATGCGTTGAGATTGAGGCTTTTCCCGTTCTCTCTTTGGGGTAAAGCGTTGGATTGGTTAGAAAGGCTCCCCAATCATTCTATCACCACATGGGATGAATTGGCGGACAAATTTATCGCCAAGTTCTTTTCTCCATGTCATATGGCGGCTCTTTGGGATGAAATCCTCGCATTCAAGCAAGAGCCAACGGAACCTTTGCACAAGATATGGGAAAGATATAGAACAATGGTGAAGGATTGACCTAATAACAATATGACCGAGGCGATGATACAACAAACTTTTTATCGGGGCATCAACACCACAAATCAGTGCATTGTGAACCAATTAGCCGGAGGGAACTTGATGAAACTTTCTTACCAAGAGGCATGTGATGTACTTGATGAAATGGACGACATCTCTTTGGCATGGAAAAGTCGAGCAACTGTGCCCCAAGGCGATCCCACGGTCACCTATTTGCACAAAGAACTGAAGTATTATGGCCAAGCTATTACCGAGCTTACAACAACTATGAATCAAATGGCAAAGGCGTAGTTGCAAAAAGTCCAAAACCTGCGCCAAGTCAATACAATGGAATGTGTTTCTATGTTGAAAAGGAGGCAAAGAGGGCAACAACAACCTCAAGGTAATTCTGAGCAATTTGACAAAAACAATGATGGCGGTGGTTATTCGAATGAGTGTTATGATGATCTAAGCCAGGAATGTCAATATGTCAATAACTACCAAGGGAATAGAGGAAATCAATGGAATCAACAATGGCGTCCCCAAGGAAATTGGGGCAATCAACAAGGCGGCGGTAATTGGAATAATAATAACCAACAACAAGGTGGTGGCAATTGGAATAACAACAATTGGGGTAACCAAGGTAAAAATTAAGGCATTTGGAATGGGAACAATAATAATTGGAGCAATAACAACAATCAAGGAAGGTGAAATAATAGCGGAAATAAAGGCAACCAAGGGCAAGGCTTTCAAAGCCCCCCCATGTACCAACAACCGAACAATCCATCTCCCTTTCAATCTCAAGGGTCTAATTCTTCAGGTAGTGATATGGGGAGAATATAAATGATGTTCGAACAAATGATGAAGAAGAACCAAGACTCTGATGCTCAATTGGCTTCCCACAATACCTCTATTCGGAATTTGGAGGTGCAACTAGGCCAAATCTCTCAATCATTGAATACTCGACCTAAGAGTGCTCTACTAAGTGATACGGTAGTGAACCCAAAGGGAGGTGACAATCATGTGATGGCGGTTATAACAAGAAGTTGGAGAGGTGGTGATGTGCATGCCTCGAATGAAAATCAAGTTGTGAATGATGATGTTGGTTCCAAGAAGATGTGGGTCCTTTGATTGTTGAAGATGTGGTTGAGACAAATCTGAACAATGAGGTGAGGATAGATATTGATGAGGCCGAGGTGAAAACACAAGATGCCGTGAACCCGTCTAGGGAACACATTATTGATATGTCCGAGCCGGTGGTGCCCAAAGCCAAGGCACCTTTGCATAGACCACCTCCACCTTATCCTCAACGATTAGAAAAGAAAAAGAGTGACAATAAATTCAAAAAGTTCATAGAGATGATGAAAAGCCTTACAATCAATGTGCCTTTGGTTGAGGCACTTCAGCAAATGCCAGGGTACGCAAAGTTTATGAAAGATTTGGTAACAAAGAAGAGGTCAATAGAGTGCGAAACAATTAAAATGACTCATCAAGTGAGTGCTATCGTGCATTCTATGGCCCCGAAACTTGAGGACCCCAGAGATTTTACTATCCCTTGCACTATCAGTAGTGCAGATTTTGCCAAGGCCCTTTGTGATTTGGGGGCTAGCATAAATTGGATGCCTTATTCGATCTTCAAGACTTTGGGAATCGGGAAACCTAGGCCAACCTGAATGAGACTTCAAATGTCGGATCGATCAATAAAGCGACCCTTGGGCATAATTGATGATGTTCTTATCCGTGTTGATAAATTCATATTGTAGACCGACTTTGTCATATTGGATTGTGAGGTGGACTTTGAAGTGCCGATTACTCTTGGGAGACCTTTCCTAGCTACGGGGAAGGCCTTGGTTGATGTTGAAGCGGGTGAGTTGACATTCCGAGTGGGAGATGAGAAGGTGGTATTCCATATTTGCAAATCAATGAGACAACCCAATAGCACGAAGGTGTGTTCGTTTGTGGACATTGTCACAACTGTGATAGTAGATGATACAAGTTCCATGATAAATGTTGAAGATCCTCTTGAGGTCGTGCTTCTTAACATGGATATCAATGATGATGCTAGTAGAGTGGAGTGAATGAATGCATTTCATGGTATGGGTTCATATTCATATGAGCCTAGGAAGTTATCTTTGGATCTTGAAAACCGCAAAACTCCACCAACTAAGCCATCCATTGAGGAGCCACCGGTGTTGGAGTTGAAGCCACTTCCTCTACACCTCAAGTTTGAATTTTTGGGCTCTAATTCAACTCTTCCAGTTATTCTTTCTTCTTGCCTTACTAATTTGCAGGTTGAGGCCACTTTGGAGGTGCTTCAAAGGCGAAAAAGGGCAATAGGATGGGCTCTGGCGGACATTCGGGGGATAAGCCCCACATTTTGCATGCATAAAATCATCTTGGAAGAGGATGCAAGGCCTTCAATTGAACATCAAAGAATACTAAATGAGGCGATGTAAGAAGTGGTTAAGAAAGAGGTTATCAAGTGGCTTGACGCCGATGTGGTGTATCCAATCTCCAATAGCTCATGGACCTCTCTGGTCCAATGTGTGCCAAAGAAAGGAGGGATGACGGTAGTGACAAATGAAAACAATGAGCTTATTCCAACTCGGACCATTACCGGGTCGAGAGTTTGTATGGACTACCGAAAACTCAATAAGGTGACCCGCAAGGATCATTTCCCCTTGCCATTCCTCAATCAAATGCTTGATCGCCTTGCGGGGCGGGCTTTCTATTGCTTTTTGGATGGGTACTCGGGCTACAATCAAATCTTAATTGCCCCGGAGGACCAAGAGAAGACCACTTTTACATGCCCTTATGGTACATTTGCTTTCTCCCAGATGCCATTTGGGTTGTGCAATGCTCCGGCGACCTTCCAACGTTGCATGATGGCTATTTTCACCGACATGGTGGAAGACATATTGGAGGTCTATATGGATGACTTTAGTGTGGTTGGTGACTCCTTTGAAGAATACTTGGTAAATTTGGATAGAGTCTTGGCTCGATGTGAAGAAACTAACCTCGTTCTCAATTGGAAAACATGCCATTTTATTGTTGAAGAAGGTATAGTGTTGGGTCACAAGATTTCTAAGCATGGGATTGAGGTAGACAAGGCTAATATCGAGGTGATTTCAAGGCTCCCTCCCCCCACTTCTGTCAAAGGGGTAAGGAGTTTTCTTGGGCACGCCGGGTTCTACCGACGGTTTATCAAAGATTTCTCGAAGGTTGAGAATCCACTTTGCAAGTTGCTAGAGAAAGTTGCCAAGTTTGTTTTTGATGAAAAATTTATGGAGGCCTTTGAACTTTTAAAGCACAAGTTGACCACAACTCCAATCATCACCGCACCTAATTGGAGTTTGCCCTTTGAACTAATGTGTGATGCAAGTGACGTTGCGGTAGGGACGGTGTTAGGTCAATGAATTAGTAAAATGTTCCATCCCGTGTACTATGCAAGCAAGACTATGAATGAAACTCAACGGAATTAAACGGTGACAGAGAAGGAATAGTTGGCAATTGTATTTGCCATGGAAAAATTTCGGCCTTATCTTATGGGGGCCAAGGTGATTGTGCACACGGACCATGCCACCCTTAGGTATTTGATGACCAAGAAGGATTCCAAGGAAAGATTGATGATATGGGTGATACTTCTTCAAGAATTTGACTTAGATATAGTGGACCAGAAGGGAAGTGAGAATCAAGTTGCGGACCATTTGTCCCGGTTGGAGGAAGAAGGGAGGCCATGTGAAAGCCTTGAAATAAATGATACATTCCCCGACGAGCAACTTCTTTCCGTGTCAATGTGTGACATGCCATGGTTTGCGGACATCACCAACTTCATTGTGATTGGAATTGTCCCGTGTGATCTCTCTTCCAACCAAAAGAAGAAACTCAAGCGGGATAGTTTGGAATTTTATTGGGATGATCCGTACTTGTTTAAAATTTGCACGGATGGTGTGATTAAAAGATGTATCCCGAAAGGTGAACAATTGAGCATATTGGAGGCTTGTCACTCCTCCCCCTATGGTGGCCATCATGGAGGGGTGAGGACGGCTTCAAAGGTCTTGAGTTGCGGTTTCTATTGGCCAACATTATTTAAGGATGCTAGTGATTTGGTAAAGAAATGTGATACATGCCAAAGAGCCGGCGGAATTTCAAAAAGGGATGAGATGCCTCTCAATACGATTCTCGAGGTGGATATTTTTTATGTTTACGGCATCGATTTCATGGGTCTTTTCGTGATCTCTTGCGGGAACACTTATATTCTCGTGGCGGTGGACTATGTCTCAAAGTGGGTTGAAGCCGTGGCTTTACCCAACAATGAAGCCCAGAGTGTTGTGGAATTCTTGAAAAAGAGTATCTTCACAAGGTTTGGCACCCCTCGTGCTATCATTAGTGATGAGGGGTCTCACTTTTGCAACAAGTCTTTCGACTCATTGCTCGCCAAGTATGGAGTAAATCACAAAGTGACCACACCCTATCATCCTCAAGCTAGTGGTCAAGTGAAAGTCTCCAACGGAGAAATAAAGAGTATCTTGTCCAAAACAGTCAATGCTAATAGGACCGATTGGTCGAAAAAGTTGGATGACGTTTTATGGGCATACTGCACGGCTTACAAGACCCCAATTGGTATGTCCCCATACCGGTTGGTGTTTGGTAAAGCTTGCCATCTTCCGGTGGAATTGGAGCACAAAGTTATGTGGGCCTTGAGAAAGTAGAACTTGGAATGGGATGTTGCAGCGAATCTCCGTGTTGAGCAACTTAATGAGCTTGATGAGTTTAGATTTCATCCCTACTCCAGCTTGTCCTTGTATAAGGAAAAGATGAAGTATTTTCACGACAAATATGCTCGGAAAAAAGAATTCAAAGTTTGTGATATGGTTCTTCTTTTCAACTCTCGGTTACGTCTGTTTCCCGGAAAGATCAAATCAAAGTGGAGTGGGCCATTTGAAGTTGTGTTCGTGACCCCATTTGGTGCTCTTGATCTAAGGAACAAGAATGGTGAAAAATTCAGAGTCAATGGATATTGTGTGAAGCATTATCTTGGGAAGATTGATGATAGCCACGTGGTGGCTATGGTACATTTCAAATGATGTGTTGGTAACTCGCGTTAAATCAGGCGCTTCTTGGGAGGCAACCCATGTCTTTTTCTTTCTCTTTGATTTTCTTCATAGTTTAGGATTTTTGAGCTAATTGGTTGTGAGATGTTGCAGCGATTATGTTGATGCAGTGCAAAATAAGTTGGAACAAATTGAACAGTCTCTGAAATTTGCCAGTGCAGCCGCGGTTACCTTAGCGCGGTCCACACTGGCATGGTCCAACAATGATGGTCTCTGAAGTTTTCCACCGCGGCTGCGTTCCAGTTAGTGCGGTCCGTTGTGGACCTTCGCGGTCGTGGTCTGCTTTTACGCGATTCGTGGAGGTTGCCTACTGAAACTTCATTTGGTGAAATCCAGAGCGGTCCGCAGTCCGTTTTGCGCGGTCGTGCTGGTGGGTGAGTATGGGGCCCGTTTTATTTTCTATAAATAGAGCCCCAGGGTCTCAGTGTACCATTTTCGAACTCTGAAAACTCTGAGCCCTAGAACTACTGTTCATCCCTTACTGAGACTGTAACTCTTGCTTGCTTGGACTAATTGCATTCAATCTTCACAAACCTGGTAACATTTCATGCATTTGTGATTAATTAATTTCATATTTTCATTTTAATGGCTTGCCCAGTAGTTTTAGCTTCTTCTTTTTCATTTAATTGTTAGTTTAGGATAGTTTAAAACCTAGGTCATGTGTTGAATATGCCTAATCAATGGGTGAACTGAGTAGGGACAAAGTAGGTGTAAAAACTTGAACAAGAATGGCAAAAATGCAACCCTAGCTCAGCGCAGACCGCGATCGCCTTTGCGCAACTGAGCTGCCCTGACACGGTCCGCGTTGCTTTTCTGTGCAGACCGCGGTATTCATTGATTTCAAGTTGATTTCCTTCTGCGCGGCCGCATTGCACTTTCGTGCGTTCCGCGCTGGCCCACCGTGGCCGCGACCCTATTTTGTGCGGACTGCGGTGGGAGGTTCAGAGAATTATTATTTTGGGCCTTTGCCCAGCGCGGACCGCGGTCGCTTTTGCGCAGTCTGAGGTGCCTCCAATGTGGCCGCACTCCTTCTTGTGCGGGTCGCGCTGCATGTTTCTGCAACTGTGTTCTTTAACTGTTTTCTGCAATTTTTTCATTCACCTATTTTACTGCATGTGCTTAAACTAACAATGTTAGATGTGTGTGTTTGCAGATAATGGTTAAACAAAGAGGCGGCAAAGGATCACAACAACCTGGGAGAGGTGGTTCCTCCTGAGGGGTTAAAGGCAAGAGAATAGCAAAACTCACTCCCCAGGCTCGGGAGAACATCAAAAAGACCCGAAAACTAATAAGAGTTGCTGATAAGGTTGCTTCTCATTCCTCGGGGAGTGAGTATGTTCCCTCCAAAGACATATCCTCAGATTCAGTCCCAACTCACATAACCAACCCCTTCCACCTAGCTGATACCCCTCCAGCATCACCCATCATTAAAAGACCGATAAATATAGTTTCGGATTCATCTGACAAGTTTGCAACCAGTAGTGGAAACTACTCCACCTCCCCCACAGCTTCATTATCTGGGGAAAGTGCAGGCGACGATGAGGGCGGTGAGCCTCATATTGGGGGAATGGCATGAACTAGGAAAGCCGAAGAGTGGGAAGATAGATTCATAAGCCAAGTGGCTTACCACAAGTTTAGGGAGTGGTGGCCGGTGAGGAAATTGATATCGGAGAGTAGCTTTATTGACAATTACCTCTTACCCCACAACCCTAATGTGCAGAGGGAGTTTAGAACTAGAAAGGGCTGGGAGTTTTTCATGGAGACGTGCATCGATGCAAATGAGCACATGGTCAGGGAATTCTACTCTAATGTGGCCCACATCATCAAGGATATTAAGGTGAAAAAAGTTAGAGACAAAACGGTGTTGTTTGATGGAAATTCTCTGAATGAGTATTTGGGGTTCAGGGATGAAGATGAGTCTCTATATCTGGCCAAGTTAGGGATAGGTGAGGAAGTCCTTCCTTGGTTGGCCCAGTACTTGGCAATCCCAGGTACTGTTCCCGGGTGGTTGCAAACAGAGAGAAAAATATACCGGAAGACCTTCAACTTTGAGGCTCGGGGGTAGTTGACTTTTGTGTGCAGTCGGCTTGACTCTTCTACCAACGATCAGACTATTCCACTTACCTGGGATGTTCGTGTTGCATCTATTATGGCCGGTTACCCTATCAATGTGGGCAATGTGATGTCCCATGTGATTTCTACTGTGCGGCAAGAGCAAGACCGGAATTACCCTTTTCCCAACACCCTTTCAATGTATTTCCGGGACCTGGAAGTGGAGAAGAAGAGATATGATGTCAAGACCAAGCCTGTCACTCCTTATTCTTGGTACAATATGTAGGGTCCGGACAACCCTAAACACAATATCTACCAGCCACCTGCCTCTGCCCCAGCTGGCCAGTCTAAGGAGCCAGTTACAGTAGAGCCTTCTTTCGAGCCTTCCACCATGCCTACTGCCACTACAGTTAAGGACTTGCCTCCAGGACCTTCCTCTACTGCTGGTCCCAGTACTTCAGCTGGCCCGAGGGTTCCATCTTCCCGGGCTGATCCTTTCATTTCCCATCAGTTGAGCCAGACATTGGCCAGTTTTAACAACTGGATGTCAGCTGCGACATCCAAGTTGTCTACATTGTCTTCCACCATTGAGACCCAGTCAGCACCTAAGCCAGCTCAGATTCCTCAGTCCATTGAGGACACTTTGAAGAAGCTCCTAGAGAACCAGGAAAAGATTATGAATACACATGCTACCTTGACTATAACAGTGGAGTCACATGACAAGGCTCTGAAGGAGCTTTCCAAGGAGCACAAGAAGATGAGGAGATCACAGGCTTCCAAGGAGTTTGGAAAACAGATCAGGACAGATGTGGACAAGCTATTGGCACACTAGATGCCTCTAGACTTGCTATTCGGGGACCCAGCCCCAGCCCCAGCCCCAGCAGCACCAGTAGCAGAGCCAAAGCAGGAGCAGGCACCCAGGCATCCAAGGAAGAAGAGGCGGCTCCCCAGTACAGCTGATGCAGTTATTGATGTGGCAGCCCCACAGGAGGTCTCCTCCAGTTTGCCACATGATGCACCTGACATCCACCCTGTCCAGGAACAGGCCCCAGTCCTAGCAGCTGAGCAGCAGGAGACCAGGAACCAGTCTGAGGTTCCCGCACATACAGAGGACTTGGGGCCACTGAAGATCCCATGCAAATGGACCAGGCTTAGGGAGCCCCTATATCCTTTCTTGTGACTTTTTGATGCTTATTTTGATAGTTGGCATTGGGGACAATGCCAGCTTTTATTCGTGGGGTGTGCCCTACTTTTTTGTTGTTTATCTGGATGATTGTATATACTAGTTGACTCAGTTTATGTTTTTGGTTGATTATCTATTTGGTATGTATATAACTTTACATTCAGTACTTTTATCATACTTTTTATCTTCTATTTTGGTATGTATATAAAGTTAAGATACTTTTTTGTATATATTCATCCCCCGTTGTATATTCTAATCGCCTATTGCAAATATTCATTATGTTTTCTATTTTTGTATGTTCGTAAAAAAATTCATTTTTAGCTTAGATAGACTTGCATCCCTTTGTTTTATTTTTGGCGTTTTCAATAAGCCCTTGGTTTTCTTAATGCCACGATTATTTCCAAGGGTGGAGTATTGTGTGAACCAGGTGGCTCTTCCCGATGATGGATCGAGTGACAACCTTCTTAAGGGTTTGAGTCTGTTTTATATTTTTCTTTTGTTTTTAGTAGGTTTTAGCTAAGGGTACTTCAAGCATAGCTTCACTTGGGCCTAACACATTCGTCTTGGATCCCGTGGTCAAAGAAAGTGGTTGTGTTTAGGATGGTGAAAGTAGTGACCTTGAGACTCTTGAGTTGACTAAACAAACATCATGTGGTCTTTCGGGACTATTGTTTGCTCAATCGTATCTAAGGTTGTTGTGGGCCCTCGACTCTATGTCTTAAGCAATCCTTGAGTGTGTGTGGTGAGAAATTGAATTGTGAGTCCATGTCCCGAGCCAATGGTCTAGAATTTGCCCCAAATGTTTATTGAGGCAAAATTTTGAGTGAAGTTCGACTCAAGAAGTGATTATAGGCTCTCCTTGATCCAAATGATAAGTTGAACAATTCCATAGCCTACCTATGAGATAATCCCTAGCTAACCCTTTTGATCCTTAAAACTTCTTCTTTCAAGAACCAATGCTACAAGCCTATACCCGTTCTAAATTCTACCCTCTCTTGGCACCCACATTTTCCCTTGAGTAATAGCAAAGTCTATGTTTGGGGGGAGAGACAAGAAAGGAAACAAAAGGGGTTAAAAGGTACAAAAGAAAAAGAAAAGGAAGGCAATGAAAAGGAAAGAAAAGAAAAAGACAAAAAGAAAGCCCAATATGAAAAAGAATAAAAAGGGATTCAAAGAAAAACAAAAGTGAAAAAGGTGTGGAAAAAGTAGAAAAAGGAGAAATATTTTGAATTGCTTAAGAAAGAGTGACGAAGTGTCTCTCTAATCCCTTGGAAGAGGTGAAATGACTCACAGAGTCAAGTGAATTGTGCCAATGAATAAAAAGAAGTGCTTAAGGGAAGATTGAACCCACTTGAACAAAAACATATCCTACCCTTACCCAAAAGCCTTCACATTAACTCCACAAAAGCCCTATATGATTCTTGAGTTGGATGTCACTCGCATTAGTGGATACTTACATGAGGGTCAAGCATATGATACCTAGATCTGGACTTGTGACCTTTCCTTGAGAGAGACGAGTGAACTCCCATTAACCTCGGTTTGTGTGTGTATACTCTAAAAGCTGAGGTTTGATTAGGGAGAGTTGAGGATGTATGAGTTTGGTATCCACAGCGACCAAAGTAATTGAGAGAGTTCTTTGATGTAATGAGTCAATTCTAGATGCTCTTGTGTCACACTTGATCCATAGTTTTCAAGGTTTGAATGTTGTTAATGATCCATTTGTGTTAAGGGCAATGGTTAGTCCTAATTGATGTTTGTTGAGGTTATAGCTGGAATTACTTGGATTGTCCTTTAAGGGATGGGTCTTATTTTGTTTGCTTGAGGACAAGGAAAGGTTTAAGTTTGGGGGAGTTGATAAGTCGGGATTTTAACATGTTTTATGCCCTTAATTGCCTATGCTTTGGTTATAAATTGCTACAAAATAGTCCCAAAATACTCACAAGTTGTGCTTGATTGCAGGTTTGATCGACAAAGCGATGAATGTCAAAAATCGGCTAAAAAAGGAGTGAAACCTGCTCAAGTGTCAAACACTAAGTAAATTAAGGAAAAGAGAACCTAGTGCGGACCGCGCAAAGGTGAATGCGGCCGCACTAGGAGGTTCAACGAGTTGGTATTTTCAAGATGGAGGCAATGTAGGCGCGGTACGATTCACGCGGTCCGCGGTCAGGCTCCGCGGCCACGCCACTCTTTTGTGCGATCCGCGGAGTAGAGATTCAGAGAGCTCACATTTTTCCAATTCCAAGCAATGTGGCCCGCGCTCGTTTTTGTGCCGCCGTGCCAACTTCCACGCGCTCCGCGGACCCCAACTTCAGAGAAGCAGAAATGAGAAGTCCAAGAGCCAATGCGACCGCGGTCCATTTTGCGCGGCCCGCACTGACCCCGCAAGGATTTTTTGTCCAGTTTTTCTAGCCTAGTATAAATAGAACATTTTACCATTTTTAAGTTAGGTTTTATATTCTAGACTTAGCTGCGCTCGTGAGACTCACTTTTGTAGCCATTTTCGACACTTTTGCTCTTCATTAACGATAGATTATTGTGATTTCTTCTTAGTAATTAATTAATATGATTAGTTCTTCATCTATTTCTTCAATTTCTCTTTCAAGCATGAGTAGCTAAACCCATTAGGTAGGGTTGTGGCTCAACCCTAGTGTGGGTAATCGATGGGTATTGCCATCTGGGGTTAGATTGATTATGGGTATTTGTTATTTGGGTTGATTTTATATTTTTATTTAAGAATTGGTGGTTGCAAACACTGATTCAAGCTTTGTGGGTTTGACCCTTCTTGAGAAAGAGAGTTTATGACCCCAAAATTGACCCAACAAGGAATTGGGGATAGTCCCAATTAACGGGTTAAATCTTGAGAGAGTAATCACCCTACTTGAACCTAAGTTGCTTGATCTAATTGGCCTACCCAATTGGTCTCGAGAGAGTCAATTGGGAAAAATCACTCTCTCTATCGAGAGGTGTGAGAGTGGGTACAATTGTGCAACGGTTATAGCATAAGCCCCAAATAGGTCAATCTATCCTTTGTAGCATATACCCGTCAATTAGCCACCTAGGTAGTGTCACGATCCTAGTGCCTTTCTTCATATTAGATACAACTTAGCAATATTCTCGTAGCATAACCTAGTGTTAATCATTAGTTTTATAATAGTAGTTATAAAAATCAAAAACCAAAAATGTTTGAAGTGATATTAGGAGTACAAACACATCTCTGGACTAGACAGAAAATCCAACTCCACTACTAGCTCCCTGAGGAAATCGATCCCGACCTCTATTCGGGTAAAAGCTATTGCGACCCGCTCTTCCTACCTTGGTTTAGCATCGAGTTGGAAGCGATCAGACTACGTTGGGTCTCCTAGCTAAAAATATATGCACCTGACCTCTCGATCAGCCATGGAAATGTAGAGTGCAATATCAGCACAAACGACCCCATGTACTGGTAAGTGTCGAGCCTAACCTCAATGAGGTAGTGACGAGGCTACGGTGGGTCAATTACAATATAACCTGCAAACAGTGTATAATAAAAGCACAAGGAGGGACATGACAAAATAAAGCAGTAACTTGCAATGAATGAATACGGAACTCAAGTGTCTTATCAGTATCGAGCTATAACCAATCCTTAAGTGAAATGCAAAGCTACAAAATAACCTACATAGTAGAAGAAAGATAAACAACCACATAAACCGATGCGTTGCGCATCCCGATCCCACCATATATCAATATCAATATGAATGTTCACCCTTATTACTCCATATCAATCCACCTTTATTCTTCCTGTTGAGGTACGTGATCACGCCCAACTATGCCTTATAAAAGGACACGCGGACGTTGCAAATATAATCTGAGTATTTATGCCCAGAGTCGAAGTCACAAGGAATTAACCTATCAATTACTTTTGTTGGACTTACTAAATTCTATGGAATCAACTTCCCCAAACGTTGTAAATAACAGTTGATTGTATTTCTAATAACTACGAATGAAAGTAAATAAACAACTGAAAACTAACTATGCTTGAGTTGTAAACAGTTATGAGAAGGTTCTAAGGCTATGATTTCCCCTATTGATGGAATCCCTTCCGATTATGTTTCATATAGATTCACAAAAACACCTCTATCAATCATGAGCACTCTTTTTATAGTAAATCTCTCCCGTGTAATCACGATAATTTACTAGACGCACTCTCCCGAGATATGCTAGCTGGCTTTGTTTATTAAACTCACTTTAGATTGCACCCAAGGCTTCGTTATCCCAAATCCCGCCTTTAAACCCGCAGTTATAGATCCCTCTTATACTTTGGGAGTGATATTGTTTAACAACTACCTAAATATGCACTCTCTCCCGAGTTATGCACATTAAATAGGCACAACTAATTAAGGATCCTGTCAATTATCTACAACATATACGTAGTTGAACAAATAAAGATTAAACTGGCAAACAATATTAACATAATCAAGAAGTTCATCCTTCAATAAGTTCCATCAAAACCCTAGACAAAGGATTTAGCTACTCATACTAGTGTTCATCACAATTATATTCAAATTCATCACAAATTATAAAAACAAAAGGAAGAAAAGAAGAACTCATTGGTGAATTATCCTCCTTGCCTCTTGCCTCTCTGTTTCTTCCACTAAACTATGAAAAACTTGATAATACATCCTTGGGCGAGCTTGACCTTCTATAGGTTAAGTGAATTTTATCCCAGAATTCCAATTTTATCCCTAAAAATTAGTCTTCCGGAATTGGGCTAGCGCGGCCGCGCCACTGAGCGCGCTAATGGCCGCGCTAGTAGACTAACAATCTGCCTTGACCGTCTGGGCTAGCGCGGTCGCGCTAGTCCAGGCCTGCATTTCATCTATTCTTTTCCTCGTCTTTTCTGTCACACCTCCTTTTTATGCAACCGAAGGTTTTTATACACCCCGTGAAGGGCATAATAAAGGAGTTTTTTCCACTTTAAGGACAATCGAAATGGGATTCATTTTTTTAAAATAAGTTCAGAGTCGCCACTTAGGAAATTTATGGTGTCCTAAGTCACCGGTTTGAATCCCGAATCGAGGAAAGGTTTGACTCTGTTAACAGTTCGCGAACCAAAAATCTGGGTAAGGAATTCTGTTAACCCGGGAGAAGTGTTAGGCACTCCCGAATTCCGTGGTTCTAGCACGGTCGCTCAACTGTCGTATTTGATTTTATCTGATTTCCATATATATTCTATTTTTTGTGATTTTTTATTAATAACCCGCTTTTATAGTATTTATTGTTTATTTTTACAAGAATTGCAACGTCGTGAAAATGTATCTCAAACCACACCGTACCAGTATGCCCGTGGCTTTTAACACATTTCGACTTCGTTGAGATTTGGATTTGGGTCACATAAATGTGCACCCATTTGTTTATGCATGTGCATATTTTTGTATTTTTAATATGAATTATCATGCAACTATTTAACACAAAAATGGCATCAATATAAACAAAAATTAAAAAAAATCATTTTGTTTGTATTTTTTAGGAATAATTTGCTTAGGGCAAAAATCACGTACTCACAGCTGCTCCTCTTTGCCCGGAAACACGAAGAGTTTTCGGGCAAAGATAAGTGAGCGGTAATGAGGGATTTTTGCCTATTCGCATATTCCATGTGAAGCATTTTTGAAAAGTTTGACCGCACCCTGCTTTAGAGGTTGCCTACATATCCCGGGCTAAATAGGAATTAGGTCAATGTAGTTCAGGAGTGTCTGGTAGCTGGGACTACCATGAAGCTGTGATTTCACTGCTGTTGCTGTTGTTACTGCTTGTTGACCCCCTTATTACACCATGTAAAAATAAAAAGAAGCTAGCCTAGGCTATGCCCTATGATTTATAAAAATCCTATCTAATGCCTGGTATCTTGTGTTCTTGTATTGCCTTGATCTTGCATCTTGTATTCTTTTAGTGAAATTTTAACCGTTGCCTTGACTGTTTTTTGAAATATGTGTCCATTCTTCAGGTGGACTCCTGCTTGCGATTGCTTGAAAAGTATTCCCTTGTTCTTCAGGTGGGCTCCTGCTTGCGATTGCTTTAAAATGTATTCCCTTGTTCTTCAGGTGGGCTCCTGCTTACAAACATAAACAAACAAAGAAACTTTTCTGCCCCAGTATGGTGACTGGGCATATCATATTATCAGATATTAAAATTTAAAGCTAAATTTAGATTATACTTCCCTTGTTTTCCAGGTGGGTGCCTGCTTACTGCATTTGAAAAGATATTCCCTTGTTCTTCAGGTGGGCGCCTGCTTGCTGAATTTGAAATGTATTCCCTTGTTCTTCAGGTGGGTGCCTGCTTGCCAAATTTGAAATATATTCCCTTGTTCTTCAGGTGGGCGCCTGCTTGCCAAATTTGAAATATATTCCCTTGTTCTTCAGGTGGGCGCCTGCTTGCCGAATTTGAAATATATTCCCTTGTTCTTCAGGTGGGCACCTGCTTACAACTAACATACAAAATAAAGAAAATTTTCTGCCCCAGTTTGATAACTGGGCACATGATGTTACTAAATGCTAACTTGAGAAATAAAGTTGTATTATACTCCCCTTGTTTTTCAGGTGGGTGCCTGCTTGCTGCACTTTGGAATGTATTCCCTTGTTCTTCAGGTGGGCGCCTGCTTACAAAACAACAAATTTTTCTGCTCCAGTCTGATAACTGGGAACAACATATTTATCAAATATTAGAACTAATAGTTGAAATTGAGTTGTACTTCCCTTGTTCTCCAGGTGGGTGCCTGACTACTGAATTTTGAAATGTCTTCCATTGAACATTGTTGCTTTCCCTTGAAACTTGAACTGACCTCCCTTGTTATCCAGGTGGGTGCCTGATTGCTGAAACTTTCTGTGTTCCCTTGTTATCCACATTGGTCACATTCACTTTAAAGTGATTAGTAAGAATTTGAATCTTTTGTCCTTGTTTTAATCAAAGAACAATTTGTTAGTATAAAATGGTAATTAGCTGTTGGCATTCTTGTTGGCCATGCTCCCGCCTCTGAACTTGCTCCGACTTGCTTCTTTGAAATTGTTTTGTCTTGCCGTGACTTCCCAGCTAACTTTCAAACCTTCTGATCCTGATGACCCAAATGTTTTCCTCATGTTACTGTCTTGGTGTTTCTTTTCCCTTTTTTGTGAACTTTTGCTTCTTCCTCCAATCATCTGATTACCCTTTTGATGGGATTTACATTGATCCTTCATGTTTCACTGTCCTTTAATAAGTACTGATCTCATTGTGCCATATAACTGGGAAGCTGGTAGTTAGCTTTGACTACAAATGTCTTGTAGACAGATTTCAAGAAAATGAAATGCAATGATTTCGAAGTTTTGAGGATAGAAGACTCTGAAAAGAGAAAGAGGATGGGACTTATTTGAGTGAGAAGGCTGATTCCGTTGACCATGCCATGCATTTTGATTAACTAGCCTAGTCTGTCCAACCAACCAACTATCAATTTCCACAATTGCCATTCCATATTTCACAACCCGATCTTCACCGAAACCCAAACCTTGCTTGTTTTGCCACTTTTAAACCACAAACTTCTTTCATTTTCCCACTTTGGAAACTCACTTTCGCCTTATGGCGCCCGTGAGGGTTTTCACCAATAAGACTCTCTCATTTTAATATCTCTCAACTCACATTGCCTTACGGTGCCCGTGAGGGTTTTCACCAATAAGACTCTCTCATTTTTATTTCTCTCACTTCACATCGCCTTACGGTGCTCGTGAGGGTTTTCACCAATAAGACTCTCTCATTTTCAATTTTTCTGATATTCTGATACCCGAGTGTTGTCCACAACATAATTCACCTTAACTGCTTGTATTGACATTTCTTAAAATTGATCAAAAGGTCTTTCTTTGGACCGTAATGTGGCTTTTGGATGGGTTTAGAAAGAAGGGTATAAAGGCTCAAAATATTTCAACGTGGGCTCAAAGATTACAACTTTTGAAATCATAACTTCCAAATGAAATCNATAAAATCGCTTCATTGTTGCGATGTTTCCTTCCTTCCATTCTTCTTCTTTCTTTTCTTCTTTTCTTTTCTTTTCTTTCTTTTTCTTTTCTTTTTTTTTCTTTTTTTTTCTTTTCTTTTCTTTTCTTTTCTTTTTATTTTTATTTTCTTTTTCTTTTTCTTTTCTTTTCTTTCTTTTCTTTCGCCTTCTTCTTTTGTTTTCTCCTTCTTCTTTTGTTTTTCTCCACTTGATTTTCCCGTTCAATCCTTGATTTTATTGTTGATTCCGAAAGAGGGATATGAAAGAAAATATAATAAGGCTCAAAGGGATAGCAATGGATAAAGTGTTTGGATAGCGGAACAAAATGCCTTCATCATTTCAATCTCAAAACATGTCGAATACAATCAGATACATAAAGATAAAGAAATCATACATAATATCTCTTGACTGCATTAGAATTGATAGCCATTTCTACATATTTCCCTTCCATATCTGTTAGATATAATGTTCCGTTGGACAACACTCGTGATACAACAAATCGCACCTGCCAGTTAGGAGCGAACTTTCCTTTTGCTTCTGCCCAATGAGGTACGTCTCAATACCAATTGTCCGACTTTAAATTTCCGTGGACGCACTTTCTTATTATAAGCTCTGGTCATTCTCTGTTGATACAATTGCCCATGACATACTGCTGCCAATCTCTTTTCATCGATCAAATTCAATTGTTCCAACCGGGCTTTTACCCATTCATCATCATCAATTTCTGCCTCCGCAATAATTC